>MCJB01034309.1:444250-474406 GCA_002018475.1 Nicotiana obtusifolia | reverse complement strand
CCACACACACACACATATATATATATGGATGGATGGCTGTTTATATATATGACTAAACAAAGTAAACAATAAATATGGCTGGCTATTAGTTTAAAGATCCCTATTAACAACAGCTGGACCATCCGGTCTGTCTGCGGCATATTGAGCTGCAATTTTCATGAGAAATTAGACTCATCAGTTTTGAGAAATTAACTTAAATAGGCGCCCACTCAAAAAAAAAAATCGGCAAATATATAATAGATGTATACTAATATATATCAGATGTCTTGAAGGGACCTAGGCCCATCAATTGCCGCATAAAGCAAGATAAAATGTTTGTCAAACTTGAGCGAGGATGTTTAAGTTATATGCATTGCATTGTATGATATTGAGTTTAAGTTATATACATAGCCCAAAAGAAATTTCAGTAATCCTTCAAAAAAAGTAAGATTTGCAATCTTGAGAATAAGGTAAACTACTTGCTACAACAGGTAAAAGTGACCAGATAGTATGAAAACTATTTATATTGTCAGGTGGATATTAGTTAAACTTGTAATTTTTTGTGGTACACCTTATACAATAATGAATAACTATTCATAGAAAGTCTTATTTGGTAACTCGAAATAAAGTAATGAACTTATTATATTGGATTAAACCACTGATAATGTAAATTTTGTTATAGAAAATTAAATTATGGTGGATGTTTACTCTTCTCCATTATCTCCATAACTCATACTACTCTAATACTTGTGGAATTATGATTGTAACTCCATAACCTCCTCCATGATCTTCCTCTCAAATGCTTAATGACATGTTCAATAACATATTTTATAATAGTGATTCTTCACTTTTCATGCCTATATAAAGGTCTTGTAATAGATAGGAAAAGACACACAATTGAAGAAGAAATAAGAATCTCTCCTCTCTTTCTTTTTATATTTCTTAGCTTGTTTTTCCTTATTCAATATTGTTACTTTGAACTATATTTCATAACACGTTATCAACACGAGTTTCTAACTAATTGTATATATATATACAAAATTTGTCCTACATCCGAAAAGGTTACAATCAAAAGCCATACATATCACCTCATGGTTAGATATAAAGAGAAACAACATATGGTAAGTAATGAAACGCAAGAAGATATGATTATCTTATACTTGTCATTGCTCTAATATCCCGTATGCACACAACTTCGTATTACACTTGTATTGCAGAAGCACATATTAATGTAGCATATTTTATATCACATGAATGGAACTTAATTTTCGAAGTCCTATATATGGAAATCATAGTAGCAATTAATTATTGATATATTGCAAGTATCTTTAAGTAAGCCACCTACTAATAGGGCTTTTAAATTGGTAATTAATGATTAAGAAGGAGAGATTTGACAAAATTAAAATGAAAGTATTGGTGAAGATTGAGTTCTGCTCATCTATACTCAAATCAATATTCGAAATAAGAGTTTAAATGCATATTTTTAGTTTTGCTTGTTGTATACATTTGACTATGATCAAAGTTTATTCTTTATAAGTTAGCAACCAAAGAACCTTTTTTTTTTCATTATACTAATTTTTTTGGTATAATTTATCAGTGACAACATAATTTTGTTCCGTAAGGCTAGTGCGTTAATTTGGTATTTTATTAATAGAGTATGTTTTAAATTATCTGTGTGAAGATGTTAATTGTCTTGTGGAATTGTAATGAAAATATACATACTTTCATTATATACGAACAAAAACAAGACTTTGTGTACATTTTATTTTTCACAACATTCTTGCAGCTACCTTATACTTATTTGCGTATTTTATTGTTTATAGTAATATGTTAGTGATTTTTTTTTAATATCTCAACACTCATCCTCCCACACTTGGTTTCCCGTCTCATTAGAACTCAAGGATACAGTGGTACGAGCCTTTTGTTGAGCAACTCAAGAAGTGCAATATTTATTTCTCTTAAATATTAGTAAAGTACAGTTATTGGAGGTCCTAGCACACCATGAGGGTGGTGGAGGATGATAATAAGATTTTTGGGTTAGAGTCCTAATGCCTTATGGCTTAATATGCTTTTATAAGGGTAAGACATTAGGAATGCACCGTATAGAAGATATAATGATGACTAAGGCAAAATAATGTGCTTTAGATAAAAATCTCGTCCCACTGGAGATGCTCCATTTCTCGAAGTGAATATGATAGCAGGGTATAATAAGTCTAAATGAAGACAAGTGGTTGACGAATGAATATTGGTGTGACAAATTAAAAAATAATAATAGTCATCATTATGATAATTATAAAAGGGAGAACAATAATGGTTTTCAAAATATATCCTTCAAAAGGTAAAGGCAATGTTTATCATCAAATTGGTATAAAAAGTAATAAAGCACGCTGCTGATTATAATCCATTCCTCGAAGAGAATGTGACTTGTGATAAGCATCGAGAATGCAGACCCATTCCTAAAGGTGAATGTGGCAATATATGATAAAAGTAATGAATAAGACATACAATGCATGATTGGATGAATATCACACAACTCACCTCTAGGGAGGTTTGAGTGAAATAAAGAGAATAAATATTATTGTGTGGTTACATGATATGTCATTGGTCGCGTACATGTGATACACCAAAATATTTTGGCATGCCTTATAAAAGTTATTAAAGGCAAAATTAAGGCACGAAATAATTTTTCTTGTGATGATTTTGACCATGACAATTTATTATGATATGATTTTCTCAGTAAAAGAGACATTCACTATACGAATCGTGTGACAAAAGATCTTGTAGTACAAAATTAATTAAATGCTCTGAAAGAGCTAATTTCTTACTACCCGTATGCGTGAAATTGTTCATGATATTGATATTGTAGTAAGTCTCAAAAGAAACTTTTTGAGTTTCAAATATACTAGTCAAAGTGGTTGGCATATTGAGACTATAAATAAAAGAAAGGTTGATTATCTTCATATTACTTTAATGATACAGGGTAAATATAAAAGGTCACCCGCTTTTTCTTCTATTTGTACTACACAAGTATAAGCATAATGATGGAATCATATACCACAAGTAAACTAGATGTTTACTGAAACAAATATTAGTTGGCTTGACCGATTGTCCATCCCGATTCAATTATGATGTGAAAATTAATTGAGAATTCACGTATATTGAAGAAATAGAAGATTCTTCAAGATTCTCTTGTGTTGCTTATTCTCATGATATACCAGTTAAGGTTGGGATTGAATCCCTTGATTTCTGGAACGAATAAAAGGTGATAAATATATATGCCCAGTCACCTGCCATGTGAACGGTTTACTATTATATGATTTTAATAGATGCATCTATTGTATGGTCACATGTGCATTTGTTATCAACTTGCAATTTGACTTTTGGAAGGTTGCCTGCTCAAATTATTAGAGCACAGTTCCAGAATATAAATTATGGTAATTTATCTTGATAATACTAGTTTAAATCCAAGTTGGTTTAGCAGAAATTGTATGCCTCCAATTATAGCTAAACCATTGGTTATGAGAACAAAACTCCCGAAATGAAATTTGGTGTTAGATGTATTATTTAATATACAACAGCACTTGTACGCACCAAGTTATGAAAAATTCTCCCTATCACAATCGGTTCAGGGTCAGGAACCAAATAATTTCCATCTAGAAATATGGATGTGCTGTATAATTTAATTATACCACCACAACGCACAAAGATGGGTTCCCAAAGAAGGTTGGGAAATGTGTTGGTGATCCCAACATTAGGGGGAGAAAATGGACAGTTGAGAAAGTGATACGTGGAATGAATTATAATGAATACATATAGATCCTCGTACAAGAAAATATGAACTTGAAGTTCAAGTGATAATTCATTTGTAAATTATTGCCAGACTCATTTGCTGACCCAAAGTTAAAAGTCATATATCAGCTGCTAATGCTCCAAATAGAATGGAGTCCATGAGGGACAAGTCTATGGCACGCAAGAAGAGTAACAGACCAATCAGTTCCAAAGATAAAGCTCCTTGAAGAAGGTGAGGAGCAAATGATAAAGATGGTCATATTAAGGAGGCAAGTGCTCTATAAGAGCACCATGACATAACACTTTATAAGACTTCATGGAGAGGCTCAGGTACTTGAAACTATTTAGATCTCGGTAAGTTATGTCTTTATTAGTGATGATGTGACCGATGCAAAATGATCCTCGATAATGTTGTTAATATAATGTAGCGCTCAATATTATTAATATTGACGAGGATCTTGAGTTCAAATTTGTCCTGAAATTTGGACAGATAAATGATTGGCCAAATAAAAAATATGCAATGAAAATTGACTTCACCTGAAAAATGTGAAGTTGGACGGATAGTCCCAACACCTAAAAGTATAAAGCCAATGGAGGTATAAATGTGTTTCTTGTGCGAAAAAAAATCAAATCGATCAATATAAAGACGACTTGTATCACAAGAAGATTTGTAAATTTTCTGGCATTGATTACATAGAGACATGTTCTCCTGTGGTGGATGTAGTCATTTCAGGTTTTAATCTGGCAACACATGAAAAACTTGATAAGCGTATTGGAAATCATTGAAGGATTTAAATTGTTTTGAAGCATATTAAGGTTTTCAAGAAATTTATTAAATAAAGCTTTAAAAAATCCTTATGTGGATTAGAGCAGTTATGACATACATAATTTGTTTTGTGCCTATTGCAATTGGTGTACTAATGTACTTGCTAGGACCATGAGTATAACAATATGCTTGTGAGATATAATTTTATTCCTATATGAAGATATTGGAATACTAGGAATCATTGGTACATGTTTGTTTATTCTAATAAATATTGTCAAGGTTTTGTTGGTTATGCAAATGCGGGCATTTTTTGATGTTCATTCTTTAAACAATCTATTTGTACTTGAGAGTACTGCCATATTATACTTTCACAAGACTGCTAATTATTGGTTCAAGTCATGCCAAGATATTAATAATTGATAAATCAAGTACCTCAATACACAATAGATGTGTGGCAATTAGCCTACAAATTGAACATGTAACAAATGAAATTTTTGCCCATCAATCAACATACACTGAAAAGGTTTTAAAGAGATTTTACATGGATTATGCACATCCATTGAGTACCCCAATGGTTGTGAGATCACTTGACATAAATAAAGATACATTTCGACCTTAAGAAAATGATGAAGAGCTCGTTGGTGATGAAACTCCATACCTTAGAGCAATTGGGGCACTACTGTATCTTGCGAACAATACCCGACCAGATATTGCTTTTGCAGTAAGCTTATTAGCAAGTTTCAGCTCCTCCCCAATAAGAAGATATTGGAATGGTGTTAAGCATATATTTAGATATCTTCGGAAAACTCTAGATATGTGATTGTATTATTTTAATGAATTCAAGCCAGAAATGATTGGCTATGCCAATGCAGGTTATTTATCTGACCCACACAAGGCTCGATCTCAAACATGCTATGTGTTTGCATGTGGAGACACTGCCATATCTTGGTGATCGACTAAGCAATTAACCGTGGCTACTTCATCTAATCATGCTGAGATAATTATTCACGAAGCAAGTCGAGAATGTGTATGGTTGAGGTCTATAATACATATTATTCGAGATAAATGTGGTTTGAAATGTGACAAACAATCCACTATTTTGTATGAAGATAGTACATCTTGCATAGCCCAATTGAAGAGAGGATTCATAAAAGGAGATAAACAAAGCACATTTCACCAAAATTATTTTTCACAAATGATCTTCAAAAGAATGGTGATATCAATGTGCAACAGATCCGTTCAAGTGATAATATAGCTGATTTGTTCACCAAATCTCTACTAACGTCAACCTTCAAGAAACTAGTGTACAAGATTGGGATGCGAAGGCTCAAGGATGTGAATTGATGCTCTCATCAGGGGGAGTTAATACGCGTTGTATTCTTTTTTCCTTACAAGATCTTTTCCCTTTGAATTTTTCTTGCAAGGTTTTTAACAAGGCAATCAAAAGGCATATTTCTAAACGTGTGTACTCTTTTTCCTTCACTAAGATTTTTTTTCCCTTAGAGTTTTTTCCTAATAAGGTTTTAACGAGGCACATTATCTATGGACATCCAAAAGGGAGTGTTATAAGAAAAATTAAATTATGGTAGATGTCTATTCTTCTCCATTATCTACTTAACTCACATTACTCTAATACTTGTGGGTTATGATTATAACTCTATAACCTCCCTCATGATCTTCCTCTCATATGCTTAATGACATGTTCAATAACATATTTTACAATGATGATTCTTCACTTTTCATGCCTGTATAAAGGTCTTGTAATAGATAGGAAAAGACACACAATTGAAGAAGAAATAAGAATCTCTCCTCTCTTTCTCTCTATATCTCTTAGCTTATTTTTCTTTATTCTATATTGTTACTTTGAGCTATATTTCATAACAAAATTCTCTATATTACCTTGAAATCGAAGTATATGACTAATTTTGCTGGGACTAATTTTAAGCATTTTATGACAGGACGGTCAGAAAAGTAAATTATATGGCAAGTATTATCTTGCAGAATGTTTATAAAATTGTGTAAATCTGTCTACGAAAACGTTTAACCAGTATCATGCAGTTCAGAGCAAATTGTTCCTTTTCTAAAAGCACCGAAAATCCTATATTGCATTACCTTATACCTGTCGAAGAACATGATGACAAACTAATATATTTACACGCGCGATAAGATTTTTGAGAAGCAGCGCAGAGGCCTTACTTTGCCTTCTATAAAATATATAAATATATGCTTAATTATTTATTATAGAAGTCAAGTTTTTCTTTGACCGACTTTTTAAGTTATATTTTACCTCTCTATAACAGTTTTTTTTACCTATAACAACAACAATCATATTTATAGCAGAACACTCTTTGTAGAATTACCCCTCTATAACATCCATATATAATCTTTAAGGTTACTAATAATAACTCTAAAAATATGCGCACAATATTTTTCATTGAACAAAGTTTTTAGTTTGCATAAGACATAAGATTTCAAGATTTGCACGTGATATCTTTTCTATTGGACAAATATAAAAAAAAATTTAGATAGAAGATTTAACTGTCAAGCTTTTAGATTGTCTTCAAAAGAAAGCTATTGGATACCTTTTTGCTGAAATTTTGGACACAAATCTTAGCCAATTCAAGCGTTATATTGCTAGTTAGATAATGAAATCTACGAAATAAGCCACAATTACAAAGTTCTTCCATTAATCATAAAAGAATTTATTTTTCTAAGTATCTTTAAAATGTGTGTCTTAGAGTTTAAATCTTTATATGTTTAGTTATGAATTTATTAATAATGTATTAGCTTTATTCAATATTTAACAAGTGAAATATGTATATCTTTTGAGATTTTAAATTTGAATATTTTTTTTCTTTTATGTGTAACATTGAAAAAGAAAAAATAGTTAATTTTTGGATTATTTTTATAAAAAAATATTTAAACCTCAAATGCTATTATAGGTGTATAACAATCATTCACTATAAAAGCCAAAAAATATCACAACAAACGAAGTTGTTATGGAAAGGGTTGACTGTATATATATCCCAATGTATGAGTTAGTATTTGACTAATAAGCACGAAATTTTTGGAAAACCTTTTTTTACAACTTGTGATCTGAAACAAAATCATACAAATTTGTGTAAATAAAATGAAAATTTTAAAATTAAATTATTTCTAAATAAGAAGTTATAGTATTTTTGGAATAAATTAAAAAAAATATGACACATTAATGAAAATAGAGAAAATAATAATAGAGGCTATGCAATTCTAGCGTGGTTGGGGTCAACATCGGCCTATATGTCATAACAGCTGCACTTGCTTCGTTGGGGTCAGCAGTCATCACTCTCTGATCTCTGTTATTATACAAATTCAAATAGCAACAGATGATCCAGCTAATACCACTTCCCAAGCTTTCAAAACATACCAGACAATAAAGACAATGCAAAACCTGACATATACTATATCCAATTAGGTTGCGCGCATAGGCTAATCAATTATTGAAGTAAATGAATTCCAAGTATTGCTATATTCACTATTCTTTTGTGACTCTTGTGTGTGTATATATATATAGTCGTTTTTCCTCCATAATGTTGCATGTATATAGTCGTAAAAGTGCAATCTGTCCTTGAACGTGCCTGCCTATAAATTTGAACCTTTTCTTTTGGGTCTATAAGTAAATATCTTGACCTTTTCATGAACATGCACGCACTCCTTATTGATCAGATCTCTCTTTGTTTTTATCGTTTGATGATTGTATCTTTTGTACCATTCCTTACAAACAACAAAGTCTGAACTTAGTTGTAAGTTTTGACATAGAATCAGCAGACACAAAATTGAGAGCGAGAGTCACACTATTGTCTGTTAATCATTTTCATCAAATTCATGGACGGATGCTCGTAGCTTTTCGATAATAGATGCTCCTATTATATAATACTACTAGTACTACAGAAGTGTATAAGATACAATGATACCCATTTTGGTGATTTAAAATATAATACTACATCCGGTTCATATGTTATATGTGTTTTAAGCGTTTTGAACACCTCTTAAGAAAACACATGTCATAAGTTTAGTCACAAGAGTTTTTGTTTAACATATCATTTATCTCTCTTAGGTGTCTCACTTAATTGACACTCTACTAATTAATTTAATGGAGCACTTAGTGAATATGGAGAAGTTAATAATATTTTATTCCACTTTATTTCGCACTATTTTCTTATTAGTCTGTTCCAAAATATGATTTATTCTTACATTTCTTCTACGATAAGTATTTGTCACACAAATAATATGACGTGTTTAAAATCACAATTCAAAAGTTTTATAGCAACACAAATATTATAACCCTTTCTAAATCTGGAAACTAATTTAACTTTAGAATTTCTATTTACCTTTAATGAGATAATTTATAATCATATAAATATTTATGAATTGTTTCAGATCACAAATTATTTTTTAAAAAATTTTTTAAACTCCGTGTCCAATCAAATAAGTTCAAACAAATTGAACGGAGGGAGTAATATATTTTAGATCGCAAATTTTACAAGTTTTTCTTTTTTTATTAAATTCGGTGCCAAGTCAAATTATAAACAAAATAAAATATCTTATTTTTCTAATACGTCAAAGGTATTTAAGTAAATCAATTTATTAAAATGTAAAATTTAAAATAGTTGGGAGGATTAGATCTCTGTCACTATCGGTACGTGCTTGTGAAGCATATATGTTGAAAGAGACATTTGAACAAAGGCAATGCTGCTAAGCAGGAATAAGACATGACACACGCGACTCCAAAAAGTGAAAAGGCAGACCACCCTCGTGATAGTGAATACATTAGTAGTTAGATTTAAGTGTTTGACTGTTTGTGACCACAAAAACAAGCCGTTATGTTTAAGGCTCCCAACTCCCAACTTAAATCATGCATATTGTTACGCGACGCCTTCCTGAGATGCTTTGGAAGGGTAGCGTAAGGCTAGGCAATCGATGTCAGTACGATTGCCGTCCGCCAACTGAGGTCCCCTCCGCACGCTAGACTAGATTGTCAGTGCCGTGCGGGAAAACCAATTCGTAGGCAACAAGAGAAATGAGAGCAGCGGAAGCTTTGGTTGGATTTTTGATGATGATTGTATTGATGATGAAAAAAGCTATTACAAAGCTAATGCGGTGTCGAGGGGGCGATGACACCAGTACAGAGAATTGAATGCCTGCTGAAAATGTTTGAATGCTGATACCCCCCTAATAATGCTTAAAAAATAAAAACCCAAATTACATGAGTAGACCTAATGCGAGCTCTAGGAGCACAATGAATATAAAACAGTAAACCTATTCTATATTTACAATGAAAGGAACTTAGTCTTCTATGAAGTAGAAATACTAAGTCCAATGGCAGCAATCTTGTCTTGACGGTCAGGGTCCGCGCGCGCGTTGCTGTCTGCGCGCGCGGCACTATTGATGATGGCCCGCGGCGGGGCGCTGGCACTTGTGCTTGGATCATGATGGATGCGCGCGGCCTTGGCTGTGCGCGCGACATCTCTTGGCTGGGCGGCATTGTCTGCGCGCGCAGTATGGTTGACACTCGCAAGCCGCTGGGCGCCGGCAAGGAGTGTTGGTGGGGCGACAGAGGCACTTGCGCACTTGTCACTTGGCGCGGCCAAGACCACGGGGCCGTCCGTGGCGCTAGGCTTTGAGAGGCTTAGGACGCCACGGGGCGCGTCCAAGGGGTCATGGGGCGAGGCTGGAAAGCCGCCCATGACAATATATATGCGCGCACTTATTAATACGAGTCTAGATTTATCAATCTACGAAGTGCATGCTTTTAAGCCTGTTTTTAGAGTATAGTTTTGAACAAACTTCACGAATTTTGTAGCGCTTTTTGGGAACTTGCTTCACTAGCTCTTAGACCGGAGTGGATTTAGAGGGTATTTGAATTGGTTTTTAAGTTCGTCAAATAAGTTTTTAAGTTCTTTTTAATTTTTTTTGAGTGTTTGATAAAGTTAAAAAGTACTTAAAATTTAAAACTACTTAAAACAAACTAAAAAACAATAAGTTGGACACAGGCTCTTAGTCTTCTCAAAGGAAAGATTATATGATTCCACATTGAAAGGAAAAAAAAAGAGATACGTATCCCAATTGAAAATTTGATATCTTTTCCTTTAATATTTCTTTTTCAAGTTGCATAATTCCTTCTTTTCCAAGGAGGAATTGATTTTGCCTGTTCCAAAACAGTTTTTCTATACTTGGTTTTTGAGGTGGTATGTGCAACCATTAACAAGAGCTTCGTTTTTTTCCAAAAAAAAAAACTCTTTAAAGTAAAAATGCTTTATTGCTAGTAAATTTACTTTTCTTAACTACATGTTTTTACTTTTTTCTCACAATTGGTGTGGCGGCAACAAAAAGAAGGGGAAAAGTTACTGGTCTTAGGTAAATTCCTACGTGACTAAGAACTGAAGTAAGAAATTTTTTACCCTTAATTACGAGTAACAATTAAATTTGTATGTGATTTTAATGATATGTGACTTGGTTTAATACAGTTAAAGAATGAACGGAAATAGAGATTAAATTCAGTGAACAAGAAAGAGAGTAAACCACCAATATTGAGTAGCTTTTCTGTGATAGAATCCTCTGGAAATAAAATATGAAGTAGATAAACGAATAAAATAGACTATAGTTTTGTGTATATTGATCGTAGATTGTGTATCCTCCTTTACAATAGGGATGCCTCTTTATATATGAAGGGAAAAGAATTCTATACAAGGTAAAAATCTTATTTACAAGGTAAGATATTCCTAGAATTAATGGATTCAACATCTTTACTGATTTGAGCCGCGATTCCCACCGAGATGTTTAAATATCACGAGATTTTCGGTCCTTCAGTTACGCAAATCTAATATTTTTACCATAGGATGTTTTACCCTGATCGGCCTCGATGGTCTCGTCTCGAACGCCTTGGCTTCGAACTTCATTCCGATGACATTCGGTCTCGGACCTCTCCTCTCGATGTCCCGATCTCGGCTTGTCGAGTAATGACTTCAATCGACGCTGGTTGTCAAATCCCAAAACTGGTACTCCTTATGCAAGCGATCGAATTCGACCCCATATAGATAGTCCCCTCATTTTTTGGAGAGTAGTGGCAAAAAACTATATGAGCCGCCGCTTTTAAGATTAGGTTAAATGGAGACATACTCATGGCGCGCGACCCGGAATTCGGAACGTCATATCAGACAACACAAAACGTCTCATTGATAAATGACGGCAGCATGATGTCGCACGTGGCAAGTATCAAAAATATCTTTTCATAAACCTACTGATGACAAACTCTACAACTTCTGTAAGCGCCAATTAATGCTTTCTCATTTTGGGACTCGAACCGCCGCTTTTAAAAGAGTATAAATAGCCCTCTCATTCTTTAGTTTTCAAGTTTGCATTGTTTGAGCACCATATTCTCCAAGTTCTCTACTCTTTGTTCTCAAGTGATTTCTCTCTTTACGCTTGCATCTACTTGCTTTTACACCTCTTTATTTCCAATGGCAAAGACATCCAAGTTTGTTCCTCAAAAACAAAAACCCTCTTCCTCTCAACCCACTGAAGAGGCCGAGACTGTCGTTGCTGAGGAGACTTCTACAGAGCCCCCTCTAAAAGCGTTCGTACCGGTCGGATGCTCAATCGGCTCCGATTTTAAGGTAGAGAAGGCTTCTTCTGTACCGGGCTGGGGCGAACCGGTCGTCAGATATATTAGTTCGATCACGAGCAAAACCATCGATAGGGTGAAGGTAGAATGTAACTGGGTTGGTAAAGATGTGGTAGTTCCCTCACCGGATGAGGCGATTACCACCCACGTGGAGGGCTACTTGAGTGTTTACACTTACCCCTTCACGTTGGGCCCTTTGGACCCTATCATCGTCGCCTTTTGCAAAAGTTACGATGTAACGTGGGTAGATTCACCCCTCGATTTGGCGAATAGTTCATCTTTTCTGCTTTTTCGTGAGCAAGATCGATGGGCATCCTTTCACTCTCGATCATCTGCTGCGATTATACAGTCCCCGAGTCTTCCGAGTGAGACTAATAAAACTCGCTCGCCGGGCAGGCAAAGCCCTATTTTCGAGCATCAACGAGGATAAGGACCGAGGCTGGATGAGCCGATTTGTTCGAATAAGGACGTCGGACCTGATCCCTACCAAAGACATGCCGTTCCCTGAAAAGTGGAACATGGACCGTAAGTATCATCTTCCTATCCTAACTCATCTGATGTCTTTCCTTCGTTATCTTACTAATATATTTCGCAAGATGTAGCTATTTCTCAAATGCCGGCTGCGATTCAGCATTTGGAAAAGTGGGTCTGAAATGTGGTATCTCAAAGGGCCTATTCAGAGCGTGCCTGGCACGAGATATCGAAGGGCCTATGGGAGGCCAAAAATCATGGTGAGACCGATAACACTTATATTCCACGCTTTATGTTATTGACAATGCCACTAATTTACTTTCTCCTCCCTTTGCAGGTCAATCGAAAGACGCTGAATTGAGGCCAACGTCCCCCGGTAGAGAGGTTCCCTGCCCTCCCCTTGCCTTGGAGCAGGAAGGAGAGAAAAAGAGGAAAGAAGCCCCTGGTTCTTCTGGGCTCGAGAAGAAAAAACCGAAGAAGAGCATAGCTCGTAAGACCAGAATTGCGGACGTGGCTGTCCGGTTGGATGATGAATCCGAGGAAGATGGAGGCCTCGAGATTTTAAGCAGTGAGCCATCTCGGGTAGTCCCCGAGCCGAGGATCGATGAAACTCATATTCATCGAGTAGAGGACCTCGATGCAAGGGCGAGAACCGGGGCTTCCGCCGATGCAGGGGAGGCAGGGCAGGGAATCTCGGGCCCCCTAGAAGCAAGGGACTCCCCTTCTTTCTCGGAGTCAACCCTCAAGGAAGCCCGAGCTGCAAGAGTGCATTCGCCGAGCAAAGGCCATGTACCGGAAGGGCCTTTTGAAGATTTCTTCGACAGTGAGCCATCGGCTGATACCTTTGGGCTCGAAGTGCCGAGGAAGAGTCCCTCCATCGAGACGAGCAAGGCATCTTTCGATCCCAAGCTGGTAGATAGATTTCCTGCTCCGAGCTCCAATCCTGATCGAAAAAGGATAATAAAGTTTGCCATTCCCGAAGATGCTAGGGCCCTTTCTGCGCCTGTGGGGGTGGCTAGCTATCTTCGGTGTCTGATGACCGAAGAAGATCAGGCCGCAATGGACAAGGTGGATGAGGCCTGCTTGTTCAATGAAGCTCAACAAGCATCAAATAAGGTAAAACTCCCTATAAGCCTTGCTCGATGTTCGCCGCTTTATTTTTCGATTTTGACTAACTGCCTTATTTTCTATCGTACTCGCAGCCTCGGTGCTTCATCATGACGCTTTACTTCGACTAAGGGAAGAGAAGGCGCGTCAAAGGCGGCTTGAAGGAGAGGTGTCGACTCTTCGGGCCGAATTACACTATATGCGGAATGAAAATTCCAGCATGGTCGACCATATGGGCCAACAGCTTGACCGAATAAACCAGTTCCGATCTGCGGTGAATGAGGCCAAAGCAGAAACCGATGAATGGAGAGCCAAGACCGATTTGCTGACCTCGGAAAAAGAAACCCTCCGAGCTCAAATGATTTCTTTGGAAAATCAACTTTTGGGGGCACAAGAGAAAATCGGGACTTTGACTAAGAGCACCGATACGCTTCAATCCCAGGTCGATACGCTTACCTCGGATCGTGATATTTTGGTCAACGAGCTGCAATCGGCAAAATCGGAGGTTGCCACGTCCAAAGCTGAGGCCGATGATCTAATAGCTCAATACAGGGCCGATGCCGAAACTGCCCAGGAGCAATCAAAGATTCTGGTCGAGTATGCCAAGTGCCAAACCCGCCTTTCCGTTCTCGAAGAGATACAAGCTCGAGGTTTCGATCTATCCACAAAGGTTGATGATGCACAAAAGATCGAAGCCGAAGCCAGAAGGCAGGCCTTCCTAGAAGAAGAAGAAGACTCCGAGAATTCTGACTAAAGACATCTGTTGTATAATATGCCTTTTTAATTCTCATTTTTGTAACATATTTTGCTTCATATATATGAAATATCATCTTTTATCTCCCTTTCTTGTTCGGTCTATTTTGACTCTCTGTTCTTAAAATCGACAATTCAACTTGTAGAATTTTCTGCCCTTTAGGCTTGGTTAAGACTTAGCCTATTTCTTGGCAGATTTTCCCTTCCCATGGCCGATTGGGTAAGGCCTAAGCCTTGAAAGGGGGCTGAGGTTTGCCTTAATAGGTCTTATTCCCTTTCGAATTTCATTATCTCGATGCGGCCTTGGCCTATTAAGAAATCAGGGTTCTTCCTTAGCAGATCTTGTTCCCTTTTGAGTTTTACTGACTCGATTTGGCCTTAGCCTTTTTAAAGAATCGGGATTCTTCCTTAGCAAGTTTAAGTCCTCCTCGAGTTTAACTTGATTCGGCCTTAGCCTTTTATAAATTGGGGTTTGCCTCGGTAGGTCTTACTTCCCATCGAGTTTTATTAACTCGATACGGCCTTAGCCTTTCAAGAAATTGGGGTTTGCCTTAACAAGTCTTACTCCCATTCGATTTTGCGCGTGAAGTTCTAAGCAATGTTAGTTTTCGATCGTGTAATAAAAATTAAAATAGCCCTTGGGCTTGGAGGCAAGATATCGGTGCCGAAGAACTTTTACTACCATTCGGGTGCTTGTACAATTTTGCTTATGGGGTAGATAAATCTACTTGGGCACGATACTTTCGACCGTTTGACCCTTACATTGATTCCTAATGATCTATGAGAAGTTCCCCCGAATTGAAGTAGCTAAGCAATGAATCGAAGTAGATAAGCAATCTTCTGATATTCAAGGTCGATCGCAGTTGTGCACCAAATATTATTGTCTTCGATAAGAGACCGATCTAAGTTAGCACGATTCCTGGTTGCCTCATTAAAAACCTTACGGTAAAATCCAATTTGGGACAAAACCGGTCGAAGGGAAAAAAGAATGCAACGCGTGCTTTCAGTCCTAATATCCCGTGCTTCCTGGCTCGAGGTTACTTCACTTAATACCTGCAGGTGTTAGTAACATAAAACAAACAAATGAAGAATGAAATTTCATACGTCAACAATAGTACCGTCTCAAGTGGCTTATGTTCCAATTGTTTGGCAGTTGTTTGCCATCCATGGTTCCAAGCTTGTAAGATCCCTTTCCGGTGACCTTCAAGATAGTGTAGGGCCCTTCCCAATTCAGGCCTAACTTCTCTTCGTTCGGATCTCGAGTATTGGGTGTGATTTTTTTGAGCACCTGGTCTCCAATGTTGAAGTGTCGAAGATGGGCTCTCCGGTTGTAGTACCTTTCGATCTTTTGTTTTTGGGCCACCATTCGAACAAGGGCTGCTTCCCTTCTTTCATCCAATAGTTCTAGATTGATGTTCATATCTTCTCGATTCGATTCTTCGGTTGCGTATCGGAACCTGATACTCGGTTCGCCTACTTCGACTGGTATTAACGCTTCAACACCTTATACTAAAGAGAAAGGAGTGGCCCTGGTGCTGGTTTTCTCGATTGTGCGATACGCCCATAGAACTTCGGGCAGTATTTCTCTCCATTTTTCCTTTGCGTCGGTTAACCTTTTCTTCAAGTTTTGAATTATGGTTTTGTGAGTCGACTCAGCTTGTCCGTTGCCGCTGGGGTGATAGGGCGTCGACAAGATCCTCTTGATCTTGTTGTCTTCGAAGAATTTTGTCACTTTGCCGCCAATGAATTGCTTGCCATTATCGCACACGATCGCTGATGGCATCCCAAATCGACATATGATGTGGTCCCAGATGAAGTCGATCACTTCCCTTTCTCTAAATTTTTCGTAAGCCTGCGCTTCAACCCATTTGGAGAAGTAGTCAGTTATAAAAAGAATAAATTGGGCTTTACCTAGCAAATAGGGGAGAGGGCCGACGATGTCCATCTCCCATTTCATGAATGGCCATGGCGATAGGACCGAATGCAGTGTCTCGTCGAGCTGGTGGATCATCGGTGCGTGCCTTTGGCACTCGTTGCACTTGCGAACGAACTCCTTTGTATCTTTCTCCATATCGATCCAATAGTAGCTGGCTCGAATTATTTTTCGAACCAAGTATTCGGAGCCGGAGTGATTCCCACACGTGCCTTCATGTATTTCTCTTAAAATATACTCGGTGTCGCCTGGTCCAAGACATATTGCGAGGGGCCTCCGAATGTCCTTCTGAATAGGGTCCCATCATCAGATTAAACAGAACCAGGCTGCCTTTGTGCGTAATGCTCTCGATTCTTTGGGATCCGAAGGGAGTTTACCTGAACTGAGATACTCTATATACTTGTTCCTCCAATCCCAGGTCAAGCTTGTCGAATTAATTTCGGCATGGCCTTCCTCCACCACCGACCTCGAAAGTTGTATGACCTTTTCGGACTCGATCTCCTCATCTTCGACCGATGATCCCAGGTTGGTGAGGGCGTCAGCCTCACTGTTTTGTTCTCGAGGTATGTGTTGTAAGGTCCATTCTTTAAACCTGTGCAGTGTGACTTGAAGCTTGTCCAAATACCTCTGCATTTGCCCTTCTCTGACTTCGAAAGTCCTGTTCACTTGATTGACTACGAGGAGGGAATCACATTTGGCCTCGATTATCTCCGCTCCCATGCTTTTGGCCAGTTCTAACCCTGCAATCATAGCTTCATACTCCGCTTCGTTGTTAGTTAATTTTACAGTCTTAATAGCCTATCGAATTGTATTCCCAGTTGGGGGCCTTAGTACGATACCAAGTCCCGATCCTTTCGAGTTCGAGGCGCCGTCTGTGAACAGAGTCCACACTCCCAAAGGAGTGCCCGATTCGGTCATTAATTCTTTCTCGACCTCGGGTATTAATGACGGCGCAAAATTGGCGACGAAATCCGCCAATACTTGAGATTTGGTCGAGGTTCGGGGCTGATATTCGATACCGTACCTGCTTATTTCGATGGCGCACTTGGCCAATCGGCCAGATAACTCGGGCTTATGCATTATATTTCTCAGGGGATAAGTCGTTAACTACACATATGGGATGGCATTGGAAGTAGGGTTTTAGCTTCCTAAAGGCACTCAATAAAGCGAGTGCTAATTTTTATAAATGCGGGTATCTAGTTTCGGCCTCACCTGAGGTTCTACTAACGTAATAAATAGGAAACTGTGTACCTTGTTCTTCTCGGACCAGGACCCTACTCACCGCTACTTTCGAGACGGCAAGGTAGAGGTATAGTTGCTCACCTATTTTTGGTGTATGCAGCAAAGGTGGGCTAGATAGATACCTCTTAAGTTCTTCTAACGCGCGCTAACATTCCGGACTCCACGAGAAATCGTTCTTCTTTTTCAGCAAGTTGAAAAATCGGTGACTATTGTCGGAAGATCTCGAAATGAATCGGCCTAGAGCGGCTATCCGACCTGTCAGCTTTTGTACGGCTTTTACACTGTCTATAATTGTAATGTCTTCGATGACTTTGATCTTTTCGGGGTTAATTTCTATTCCTCGATTCGAGACCATGAAACCGAGGAATTTTCCCGAGCCTACTCCAAATGCGCATTTCTCCGGGTTTAATTTCATGTTGTACCGTTTCAGCACATCGAACGTTTCCTTCAAATGGCTCAAATGGTCCTCTGCTCGCAGGGAATTAACTAACATATCATCAATGTAAACTTCCATTGTTTTTCCTAGTTGTTCTTCGAACATTTTGTTTACTAGGCGTTGATAAGTAGCCCCACATTCTTTAATCCGAATGGCGTCACGTTATAACAGTATGTACCATACTTAGTGATGAAGGACGTCTTTCTTGATCATCCTTGTCCATTCGTATCTGGTTATAGCCAGAGTAGGCATCGAGAAAGTTAAGGGTCTCATGGCCAGCGGTGGCATCGATCATGCGATCGATGTTAGGTAAGGAAAAATAATCTTTAGGTCACGCCTTGTTTAAATCTTTATACTTTATGCACATTCTTAACTTATTTCCCTTTTTAGGAATTACAACTACATTTGCTAACCATTCTGGGTATTTAACTTTCCGAATGGACCCTATATTTAAAAGCTTGGTTACCTCATCCTTGATGAATGCTTGTTTGACTTCGGATTGAGGCCTCCTCTTTTGCTTGACCGGTCGAAATTTAGGATCGATGCTCAGTTTGTGAGTCGTGATCTCCGGTGGTATTCTGTTATGTCAAGATGGGACCAAGCGAAAGAGTCTTCGTTAGCAGAAAGAAAATGAATAAGTTTGGTCCTGAGCTCGGAGCTTAGGCCCGAGCCCAGGTATACCTTTCGATCCGGAGCATCTTCTCGGAGTGAAATTTGCTCGAGTTCTTCAACCGTTTATTTAGTTGCATCGGATTCGTCGGAGCCGACGAATGACCGGGGAATCCCGTAATCGTCATCTTCAAGAAGCTCCTATTCACCTTCATTAGTTGAAGGCGATGCCTGTGATTGCTATTTGGTTATTTGGGAAGGAGCTATTGGTTTCGGTACTGCTTCTTCTACTGCGAACATCTCTTTCGCAGCATGCTGTTCTACTTAAACAATTACGATCCCATCAGTCGATGGGAATTTCAACATTTGGTGCAGTGTTGAGTGTACCGCTCTAATATCATGAATCCACGATCTCCCGAGCAAGGAGTTGTACCTCATATCTCCTTCGATTACGCAGAATTTCGTTTCCCGAACGGTCCCGGCAGTGTTCACCGATAATGTTATTTCCCCTTTGGTTGCATCGCAAGCCATGTTGAAACCATTGAGAATCCGAACTTCAGGGATAATTCGGTCTGTCAACCCGAGCTGTCCGATAACCCATGATCGGATTATGTTGGCTGAACTACCAGGATCGACCAGTACACGCTTTACCTTTGTTTTGTGTACTAGCACCGATATTACTAATGCGTCGTTGTAGGGTTGCATGATTCCCTCAACATCCTTCTCGCTGAAGTGCAAGGTTTCCTCCATCGCATAATCCCGAGTGCGCTTTTCTTGGGTGATGGATATTTTAGTGCATTTTAACACCGGACCCTGGGGCATATCTACTCCACCGATTATCATGTTGATCGTATGCTGAGGCTCCTCCTGGTTTACTTGCTTATTCCTGTTCCCATAATGATTTTTGGCTCGGTTGCTCAAAAACTCTCGAAGGTGCCCATTTTTGAGCAACCATGCCACCTCTTCCCTTAGCTGTCGACAGTCATCTGTCCTATGCCCATGTGTACCATGATATTTATATATCAAACTGGGATCTCTCTTATCTGGGTCTAATTTCAACGGTCGAGGCCATTTAGTATCCTTAATGCGACCAATGGTCGATACGAGAGTAGCTGAGTCAACGTTGAAGTTATACTAGGACAGTCGCGGTGCTTCTCGATGACCAGTGGTTCTCTCGAAGTTGTTTCTTGCCAATGATCCTCGGTTGCTCCGATTAGGATCGTTCTTCCTTTCTCGTCTCGGGGAACCCTGCCTTACCGGAATGGCCTTTCGGTTCCCAGGATATGGGCGATGCCTGTCTCTGGTCGACCTTAGTTCTCAATAAATATCCCTTTGAACCCTATCATGAGTTCTGATGGGGTAAGTGGATCCCGAGAGGGGTCCAAGTTGGTCATCCTCGACCCTAATCTTCGATTGACATCGGTTGTGTATATCCGCCCATGTGATAGCCGGATATTCAATCAAGCTCTGCTTAAGATGTTGTGAAGCCATTGAACTTCGAGCGTTAAGTCCCTGGGTGAAGGCCTGTACGGCCCAATCATCGGTGACCGGTTGTAGATCCATACGTTCCAAACTTTCACTATTATCCTTAGCCCCACGGTGGTGCCAAACTGTTTACTCTTAATTACGAGTAACAATTAATTTTGTATGTGGTTTTAAGGATATGTGACTTGGTTTAATACAGTTAAATAATGAACGGAAATAGAGACTAAATTCAGTGAATAAGGAAGAGAGCAAACCACCAATATTGAGTAGCTTTTCTGTGATAGAATCCTCTGGAAATAGAATATGAAGCAGATAAACGAGTAAAATAGACTATAGTTTTGTGTATATTAATCGTAGATTATGTGTCCTCCTTTACAATAGGACTGCCTCTTTATATATGAAGGGAAAAGAATTCTATACAAGGTAAAAATCTTATTTACAAGGTAAGATATCCCTAGAATTAATGGATTCAACGTCTTTACTGATTTGAGCAGCGATTCCCGCCGAGATGTTTACATATTACGAGATTTCCGGTCCTTCAGTTACGCAAATCTGATATTTTTACCATAGGATGTTTTACCCTGATCGGCCTCGATGGTCTCGTCTCGAATGCCTTGGCTTCGAACTTCATTCCGATGACATTCGGTCTCGGACCTCTCCTCTCGATGTTCCGATCTCGTCTTGTCGAGTAACGACTTCAATCGACGCTGGTTGTCAAATCCCAAAACTGGTACTCCTTATGCAAGCGATCGAATTCGACCCCATACAGAAATATACATATAAACTCCAAGTATACGTATACTATTACTCCCTTTGTTCATTTTAGTTATCACTTTTGACTTTTCATTTTATTTAAGATAAGTAAATTAAGTATACATTATTATTTTACTCATAAAATGATACTCCCTCCGGTTCATTTAAATTGACTTTTTGGCTTCTTTTTTTTGTGGTCCACGCTATTTGATATTTTCAGATAACAAGGAGTTAATTTCTTTTTCTCAAAGTTGCCCTTAGAGTAAAGAGCCTATAAGTATTTGTTATATTTTAAATGTACAAATTAAGGTTAATATGGTTAATTTTATTGTTAATTAATACTAAAAAATAAATTCCTTAATATGTGTGAAAACAATCCAAAAAAATCAATTAAAATGTACCGAAAGGAATAGAATTTTAAAATTTTTGAGAAATGAGTAGTTAAATAAGGGTAAAACAAGAAATAAGATAATTTTTCTCTTGATTTGCTTAAATGGATAAATAAAAATAAAAATATGTTTTTAATACATTGGACAAGCAAATATAAAAAGAGGGAGTAATGTAATTTCTTACTCTTAGTTTGGAAAGTGCAAAAGAGATCTTCATATTAGATAGAGTTTAGCTTTAACTATTTGGGTACGAAAGTCGGTTCCAAACATTTGTCTATTTATTTATTAAGTTAAGATATCACTCCTAAAACTACTGTAGGATCTTAATGCTTAAAAAATTTTGAATTTAAAAATGTTATCACATTTATGTTTATCTGTAAAATGGTACAGTTGAATTTATACGTGATTTATAAACAAGTAAATCGATTTAATTCCAAAATGATAAATAAATTAATAAGAATGTAAGATTTAGTGTTGAAATCGAGATAAAACAATAGAAATCTTGGTTTCGGGAGTAGAGCTTCCAGAGGCAATAATAGCGATCTTAATAAGCAAGAAGATAAAATATTATTGAGTTTTGAACTATATATAACATAAGCTTGTTAGAAAATTCGTGTCCTTTATAATGGTTGTTGAACTCATTATTTACAGTTGCTCCTAGGGAACAAGATCCTAGGATCAAGCCCCTCTTAAATGACAATTATGGAGGCCATTGAAGAATGTGTAACGGCAGGCTATGAATGTCATATTCTCTGTAACAGACTACGTACTTAATTTTATAGAATATTCTCCATTAAATGTTACCGGGTGGCAGGCATTTATTTTGTCTTTATGAGCAGCATTCCCTTCGGGAACAAACGAGATTGCTTCCCTCGGACTTGATTGCCATTTACCTCGCTTTCCATTTGCCTTCGGCTCCACGTGTTGCTTTAGTATGCAAGCATTTAATATGAATATACTTTACCCTATACAGATAGTCCCTCTGCTTTCCGGTGGTACATCCTTGTGTCACCGGAAAGTCGGTGAAGATACCAATACCTTTCTTGGCGAGAAATTCTCTGACCCCCCCCCCCCTTCCGGGAACAAACGAGATTGCTGCCCTCGGACTTGATTGCCATTTACCTTGCTTTCCATCTGCCTTCGGATCCACGTGTTGCTTTAGTATGCGAGCATTTAATATAAACATATTTTACCCTATACGGATAGTCCTTCTGTTTTCCGGTGGTGCATTCTTGTGTCACCGTGAAGTTGGTGAAGATACCAATACCTTTCTTGGGGGGAAATTCTTTGACCCCCCTCCCCGAAAGGTTTCTGATGCTTGATTAGATGCACGTCTCTCCATATTTAAATTTCCAAACACGCGTCATCCCACAATTCAACAACACTTTGATTGGTTCTCGAGGTAATCATGGCCACAATTTTAGCTTTCTATTTCTTTACTTATACGTTTCAACCTTCTTCTTTTACACTTCATAATTTTCTAAACTCTTTCAAGCTCTCTTTACTCAACTCACACTTGATTTCAACTTCCTTTAATCTTCTTCTTAAGAGAAAATCCCTTAGTTCCTTCTGATAATATGGCCTTCTCTTCCAAAAATTTTAGTTCTTCATAGAACAGAGAAAACACTGATGATAATGCTCCTCCTACGGTGAGCACCATTATCCCCAGAAGGCTTACTACAACTAAGGACTTCGAAGAGAAGTACCCTTCTGCTAATTCACGCGCATGGGTTGTTGGTGTATATCGTTCTTCTATCCGTCCTTCTAGTATCCTTGCTGTGAAGAAAGAATGTGGTTGTCAAGATTTGAACATCATCGCTCCTGAACTACCGGAGCGGGTAACCTTCTCCAAGAATTTTATGTATGTTTACACGTATCCCTTTACTTTGGGTCCGTTCTCATTGAGCAGGGAGCTTGACTCTGTTATCTTGGATTTTTGCATTCGTTACCAAGTTTGCTTGGCACAGGTGATCCCTTTTGTGCGGCGGACGGTCGCCTGTCTTCGGCGTCAATGCCATGAGACGAGGGAAGAGCTATCCCTGGCTCGACTGATGAACATTTATTCCCCCAAGATTTTTTGGTGGAGGAATGATAAACTTCAGCAACCACGGTCACCATGCTTTGCTCACCAGCATGGATGATAACATCAACCATGGATGGATGGAGTGATTCGTTGCAGTTGTTTCCTGTGTAAGTGCTTCCTCTCGGAGTCTCAGGCTGGAGAACAAGCAACAAAAAAGGTGACATTCCTCCATGGTCGAGGGCAAGAATAAAAAGGAAAAGAGCGCCAAGCCCGAGCCAGCCGCAGATACTGTGGTGATCGATAATGATGGAAGAGCCAGTGATGAGGGGCTTCTCTACATAGAAGATGACGACTTTCATCAGCTCAACAAAATGCTCAATTTGTTGAGCTAGTTACACCAACCAAGGACAATGTCCAAGCGCTCGGGGGAGGGGGGAATATGATATAGTGGAAGATGCCAACTCTCGCTTTCAAGTCCTAATCGTTGTTCCTGGTACCGTGAGGCTGGGTACCTGGTCTCTTCCGTCTTTGGTTGATGAGCAACTAACAACTGGCATTGCTTTTGCCGAAGCTACTTCTCAACCTACACCGCTATCAGCTTTATCTCCCTCTTCGCCAACTTTGCCTTCGCCACCAGCAACTGCTACATCATCTCTACCTGTCGCAGTCTTCCGAGAGAAGGATGTCCCTCTTTCCCAGTCACCGGTTCATGGGAATTTAGGACATAACTATTCTGCCCCCTCCAAAACCTCCGAAGATCCTCAAAGGAGGAGGAGTGTTTCTCTCTCGATTTTTACCGGATACCATCTATTGTCCTTTCCGGTGGAACTTGCTAATTATCTGAAGCCTCTGCCTTCAGAGAAGGATAGGAATAAAATACAGTCTCTCTCGAGAGAGAGTATATGGTGAACAATGTGATGCACAACACATCGGCGGTACGATCTTTGTTCCCTCTGTTGTTTCTTCTATCTTTGTTATGGCAGGGTTTTTAATTTGTACTTCTATTTGCAGGACAACTTCCTTGCTTTTGAGGGCCTTTAGAGGTTGATCCCTAACAAAGAGAAACTCACCTCCGAGCGGGATCAAATTGCTGCTCGCTTCCCGGAACTAAAAGCACAAGCCGCTGAGGCCATTGAGTTGGAGGCTCGGTTGCAGCAACACGAGCAATAGGTAGTGACCCTCAGCAAAGAGGCTGCCCTGTTAAGGGTACAATTTAAAGAGGCTAAGGCAAAATGGTTTAAGGCCCAAAATGTCAGTTGCCGATCGTGAGGCTACCTCTACTGAAAGACTAAATAAATTGGAGGGAGCCTTGAACTCCAAAACTGAAGAAGAAGCTGCTACTGAAGAGAAGTATACCCGATTGGAAGAGAAGCATAAGAAGGTCATAGAGCATAATAAAGTTTTTAACTCCACTGTACGTGACTTGATGACAGCCTCCAGGCTGCTAGATCTGAGCAAAATAACCTTTCGACCGAGGTTGACCGGCTTAAGGAAGAACTTCAGCACCGACTGGCTTCCCTCATTGTTGTAAAAACATATTCTTGTATTGCATCGGGAGAAAAACCTTGGAAGAGGCCAAAGCAGGAGTTATTGACCTTGATGCCACAATCGCCAAGGCCCATGAGCTTAAGTCAACTACCTAAAAGGGTCTCCCGATCCAATCCCATGCGATTGACTCTTCTGGTTCTGGTTCCGAGTTCTCGAGAACTGAAGAAGAACCTGAAGGGGAAGATGGTGAAGGACAAGATCTTGAGCTGGCGGTTGATCCACCTACTTCTCCTAGGGGCGCGAATGCTTCTCTTTCCCCGGATTCCGGGGATGCAGTAGTTTAGCTTTTGCTTTCTTTGCTTTTCTTTTCCATACTTTTGTATTTGTGCTGCTTGGAACGTTCGTTATATATTAAAGTGCTTTTCATTTAAGCATTGCGCAATTTTTCCTTTTTTGCGTCGAGTGATGAAATGCTTTGGGTGTATTTTTCCCTGATAGCATTTGGATTCCGGACATAAGTTATTTCTGAGTCAACCCTTTTACCGTGAGGGTTTCATAGGAGAGGTACCTCTTATATTTACGGTGCTCTTGAAGAGGACGTCTCATGTTCATTACAGCACTAGCATTTGAAGTACTCGTTCAACTTTCAAATGATAAAATTGATTCATTGTTCGGACATGAAACAAGATAAAATAAAAGGACTTTAATTTATTCCTTCCATTTTCAAAAGTAAATAAGCATTTATTGTGCTAAAAAGAAATTTCCATTACTTGTGGCTATATTGTACAACTTGTTTCTACAGGGTTGGCCACGTAGTCCCCGGTCCCAATGATACAACTTTATTCCCGGATTTTGTAGTCCCGATCGATGTGGCAATCATGTTGCCGTATTCTTATATTATTCCCCCCCCCCTCCCCCCCCAGTGTTCAAATGCAAAGAATGCGAATTTGAACACTAGAAGACTTGCTCCTTTGAAGATTCCATTAGTGAATGGTTGGATAATCTTTGGTTCAATAGCAAACTTCGTTTCCCATTAGGAACTTTTCTATAGAGCCAAAGATTACCTAACCACCCCTAGTGACTTGCACTCGTGAACGATCGGGTAACATTTGGCCCGATAGCAAGCTTTGTCTCCCGGTAGGAACTTCGCTATAGAGCAAAAGACTATCTAACCATTCTGTAGTTGCTCGTTGCTTGCATGGCTTATCATTTAAAGGTCTTACTTCTGCTGACGAAGCTTCCTTCGTAGTATGATTTCCATTGCTACCTCGTTAAAAACCCTTGCTAGAAAAATTCAATTTGGACAAAAGCTGGGCGAAGGGAAAAATAGGGCAACACATACTTTCAGTATAGACGGTGCTCATCAGCAATAGTATCTTTTGATGTTTTCCATATTCCAGTTGCTCGGCAACTTTACTCCGTCTCGATTTTCTAATTTGTATGACCCTTTCACGATGACAGCTGAAACCTGGTAGGGACCTTCCCACGTCGGACCTAGGTTTCCTGTGTTGAGCTCCAGGGTGTTCTGAGTTACTTTCCTTAAAACTAAGTCTCCTACTTTGAAATAATGGAGGTTGGCTCTTTGATTGTAATATCTTTTTATTCTCTATTTTTGGGCTACCATCCTTATATGCACCAAGTCCCTGTGTTCGTCGAGCAACTCTAATTTGACCAATAATGCTTCATTATTTGTTTCTTCATTCGCCCAGAAGTATCTCAGGGTAGGCTCCCCTAATTCCACCAGGATCAAAGCTTCTGCTCCATATACGAGAGAGAAAAGAGACTCCTCTGTGCTTGATTGGCCGTTATTCGATACGACCATAGTACTCATAGTAGCTCTTCGGGCCATTTGCTGTTGGTTGCTTCCAACCTCTTTTTGAGATTTTGGATAATTACCTTGTTTGTTGATTCTGCTAGACCGTTTGCGTTCGGGTGATAAGGTAATGATGTGATTCTTTTGATTTTCAAGTCTTCAAGGAATTTTGTAATCTTAGCGCCTATAAATTGTGGCCCGTTGCCGTAGGCTATCTCTTTTGGTATCCCGAATCTGCAAATTGGATTCTCCCACAGGAAATCTATCACTTCATACTCGCTAAGTTTCTGCTAAGGACCTGCTTCAACCCATTTAGAAAAATAGTCAGTTAAAATCAAAATAAATCATACCTTATCGGTGGCCGACGGCGGCAGACCGACTATATCCATTCCCCACTTCATGAATGGCCAAGGTCATAGAATCGAGTGCAATAACAGTGCCGGTTGGTGTACCAAAGGTGCATAGTATTGACACTGCATTTCTGAACATAATCCTTGGTGTCTTGTTCTCATCCGGGGCCAGTAATATCCTGCCCTAATCAGTTTTAATACCAATGAGTTTGCAACCGATTGATTTCCACAGATCCTTTCGTAAACTTCTCTTATGACGTAGTTAGCCTCGGAGGCTCATAAGCATCGGGCTAATGGGCCTCGAAAAGATTTTATAAACAATTGATCTCCCATAAAGCAGTATCGAGATGTTTTTGTGCACAACACCCGAGATGCCTTGGGATCTTCAGGTAGTTTTCCATGCTTGAGATAGTCAATAATCTCATTTTTCCAGTCCCAAACCAAATTGGTCGCGTTTACTTCGTAATAGTTGTTTGCTTCCAATACCGAATGTATAAGCTGCACGACTGTACTAGAGTCCAATCCTTTCATTTCCGTGGACGATTCCAGATTGGCTAGTGCGTCTGCCTTTGTATTTTCTTTCCTCGAGATGTGGGTAATTGAACATTCCCTGAACCGCGCGAGCAGAGCCTGGACGTTCACTACATATTGTTGCATGCATTCCTCTTTGGTTTCGAAGATCCCGTAGACCTGATTTACTACCAATTGGGAATCATATTTGATTTTCTATGACCTCAGAGTCCATTCCTCGGGCCATCTCGAGTCCTGCAATCAAAGCTTCATACTCTTCTTCATTGTTAGTCAGAGGAACAATTCTTACGGCCTACCTTAAGGTTTTCCCCGAAGGCGTGATTAGTACTACGTCGAGCGCGGACCCTTTCACATTAGAAGATCCGTCTGTGAATAAGGTCCAAACTCCTAATGTCAATTCTAACACCATCACTGCTTCTTTGGTAGCCAAAGGTAACAGGCACGGACTGAAATCGGCCACAAAGTCGGCCAAAACTTGTGACTTAATCGCAATCCTAGATTTATACTCTATGTCAAATTCATTCATCTCGACTGCCCACTTGGCCGGCCTACCTGAAAATTCAAGTTTATGAAGACTATTCTACAGAGGAAAGGTTGTCACCATAGCTATTGAATGACATTAAAAATAAGGCCTAAGCTTTCGAGCGGCGACTACGAGAGCTAAGGCCAATTTTTCCAGACGTGAGCGTCGCATTTCTGCTCATGTTAATATCTTACTAACTTGATAAATAGGATATTGTGTACCTTCATCTTCACGGACTAAAACGACACTTACCGCTACCTCCGAGACCACTAAGTAAATAACCAATTGTCGCCTTCCTCTGGTTTCGACAATAATGGAGGGCTTAACAAGTACCTTTTCGAATCTTTCAAAGCCTGCTGGTATTCTGGAGTCCAATCGATGTTGTTCTTCTTTTTGAGGAGTGAAAAGAAGCGATGACATTTTTTCGAAGACTGGAAAATAAATCTGCTTAAAGCGGTCAGTCTTCTTGTCAACCTTTGAACCTCTTTCACGCTTGAGAGCTGGTCAGGGATATCTTCGATGGCTTTAATTTTATCGGGGTTGAATTCGATCCCCCTTTGCTACACCAGGAATCCCAAGAACTTACCAAAGTTGACTCCGAATGCACATTTTTCGGGGTTAAGCTTCATGTTGTGCTTCCTTAGGATGTCAAAGGTTTCTTGTAGGTGTTTAAGATGATGACATGCGTTCAAAGACTTAACCAGCATATCATCTATGTAAACTTCCATGATTTTCCCTATTTGATTCTCAAACATTTTGTTTACAAGTAGCTGCGACGTTCTTGTCGTTATGAACGAAGTCTTTTCCTGATCCTCCGAGTTCATCTTGATTTGGTTATACCCGGAGTAAGCATCGAGAAAACTCATTAACTCGTGCCTGGCCGCCGTATCAATCATTTGATCAATGTTGGACAATGGGAACGAGTCTTTGGGGCACGCCTTATTTAGATCCTTATAGTGTACGCACATGCGAAATTTATTATTTTTCTTCAGAACTTCTACTACGTTAGCTAGCCAGTCAGGATACTTTATCTCTCAGATTGAACCGATATCAAGAAAACGAGTTACCTCTTCTTTGACGAATTTGTTTCTAACCTCGGCAATAGGATGTTTTTTTTTGCCTCACCGACGGGATGTTACGATCCAGGATTAGTTTCTGCACGGCCACTTCTGGCGGGATACCTGTCATATCCGCATTTGACCATGCAAAATAGTCAACGTTAGATTTAAGAAACTCTATGAATCCTGACATGAGCTCGGGGTTTAGTCTTATTCCCAAGTGGAATTTTCTCTCCAAGAATTTTTCGAACAACACGACTTGCTCAAGTTCTTTCGTTGTGGACTTTGTTGCGTCCGTTTCTTCTGGTACCTGAAAATATCATGGTACCTGATAGGATTCCGATGACTCCTCCCCCTGCTTGACTTCGCTCGGCTCGGGAGCCGGCGTCGGTTCCTGTAATTGCTATGCTGCATGCTCCTTCCTTTGCTACTAGAAACTAAGATTGTGTTCATCTCCCTTGTTGCCGGTTGATCTCTTTTTATCTTCTAAGTTCCCTTTAGAGTTGAGAATTTTAAAAGTTGATGATATGTTGACGGCATATCTTTCATCTCGTGCAACAATGGTCTCCCCAAGATAATATTGTAGCCCATATCGCTGTCTACTACTTCAAAACGGGTCGTCTTTATTAACCCCTCGTCATTAATGGGCAGCAGGATCTCTCATTGGGTTGTCACGCTTGCCAAATTGAACCCGATAAGGATTTTTGTGGCCGGAATGATACTTCTGATCAGTTTGGCTTGCTCCAGCACTCTACACATGATAATATTGGCCGAACTTCCTGGGTCCACCAAAACACGTTTAATTTTAAAATCTAAAACATTAATAGATCTTACCAAGCATCATTGTGCGATAGCAGTAGTCCATCTGCACCCTCCTCCGTGAAAGTAATGTCGTCCTCAGCGACTTCCCGGAGTCTCTTACTGTGGGTTACTGACACCTTCGTCTATTTTTACTGCCGAAAATGCCACACTACTAATCTCGTTCCCCTCCCCCC
>MCJB01034309.1:421257-438565 GCA_002018475.1 Nicotiana obtusifolia | reverse complement strand
GGGAGGGAGGAGAAATGCTACGCTACTGATGGGGTTTGAACTGTGGAAGGCAAGGAGTCACCTAGTGAGCTGGCCCTCAACCCCGAGAAAAGCTTCTACGTCCCTTAATTTTACCTTAATAATGTTTGAAAACAATTTGACCAGGTCTAACTTCCTTGGGACCAAGTTTTCCATATATGATAGCCAACCTCCAAATGATGCAGCCATTCAACAACATGGTCGACTTAGTCGGAGATTTCATGCGAAGCAAGTTTCTCCAAGAGTACCTGCATGCAACTACAGAGTAGCTACGATCTCCTATGAACTCAATGTTCTTCGTACAAGAGGACCTAGGAGAATGCATTGTGCCATGCACTCTATCCCTCTCTCTTCTATCCAGGATGGAGGCAATGCTCCGACACCTACATCATTCCCACAATCGTTTGATGAGAAGATATTTTCTGCACCACTGTCAAAAGCAAAGGAGTTGGCTATAGATATCAACTTGTCTGGCATTTCACGGTCAGCAGTAACAGTGGCTTCTCAAGGGCCGCTTGTGCTAAAAAACAAGGCTCCTCGGTGGCATGAGCAACTGCAGTGCTGGTGCTTAAATTTTAAAGGCCGTGTTACAGTGGCTTCTGTAAAAAATTTTCAGCTAGTGGCATCAGTTGATCCTTCTCACAATATACCAGTAGTAGAACAAGAGAAAGTAATTCTACAGTTCGGAAAAATTGGAAAAGACATCTTCACAATGGACTACCGCTACCCACTTTCTGCTTTCCAAGCTTTTGCGATCTGCTTGAGCAGCTTTGACACAAAACCAGCCTGTGAATGATTTCAAGCAGATTTAAATCACGATAAACTTTCTTTCTTCTTTTTTGTTGCTTTATAATGTTCTGAATTCATGTTCATTCCCTGAGAAAAGTTCTCAATGCACGGCCCTTTATATATATGAGAATATTAGTTGTGCCGTGTGTAGTTTCTCTAATAGTATTCTCATGTTTACTGTTTCCTTGAATTAAATTTATCCTTAAGCTTATAAATCTATCATTCAGCTTCTTGCCCCTTACGTTGATCTATAGAGCCACATTCATGTGCAGAAGTGATTTATGACCCTCCCAATATTTTCATGAGCATAAGTTCTCAGTCCAGACCTTTGATTCGGAGGGATTTGAGATCTTTGGTCTCCTCATATGGTTTTGGGCAATTCTCACCTCATAAGATAGCTTTTGGGGTTGAGGTAGGCCAAGGTCTATTTAACATGGTATCAGAGTCAGACTCATTCCAATTATTGCTACCGATGTTGGGCCCTATTTATATTGTCCACGCTCTAGTTTGCAGGCTTGGATGGTTTTTGAAAATTCTCACCTCATAGGCTAGCTTTTCGGGTTGAATTAGGGCAAAGGTCTATTTAACATTGTGCCTTGGTCATCATAGTCAATTAGCTTGTTCCTACCACTTGATTCTCAGCTATATTCCCTGGTTAGGTACTAGAAGGATGCTTGAGAAGTTGACAGGTTATTCACCTAGTTTTTAACTATCAATCCCTCGGATTGAACTACTTTAAGAGCATATCCCACTATTTACAACTACATTTTCCTAGGTAGTGAAGTTATACGCCAAATGTCTCTTTAATTCTGTAAGACTCTTCTTTATAAGGAAAATTCTAGCTGATTAAGAGGCTCGGAAAAAATCGGGATAAACCTGGTCATATAAGTATGATTTTTTTCCATCAAAGTCATATAATTTTGTTTTCTCATATAAAAATTATAAAATTTTTATTAATTCACACAAAAATTATAGTAGCTGAAAAATAAATTTTCCGGTAGTATTTTCTATTTTTTATTTTTAGTCTAATAAATAAATATCCAATTAAAATAGAAGAAATATGAGTATATATATATGTGTGTGTGTGTGCGCGCGCGCGTATTATATACATATAACATACATATATATATTTTGGCTAGCAAATACAATTAGTGTCGGTCGGATGGATAATTTTATATTTTTTCCTTAAAATAGAAATGACCCAACCCAGCCTGACCAAATACCCATATACGTAAGTTAAAATAATACTAAAAGTGGATTTTCACCCATAAAAAATATAGTTCGGAATGCATGAGATTCTGACAAAAAAATAAAGAAATAAAAGGTATAATTAGACAATACTTGAAATAAAAATACTACCAATTTGAATAAAAATCTTGAAAAGAAAAATAAAAGATAGAAATATCCTTTTTTGAAGGATTTACTATTCATTTTTAATATTATTTTAATTTATATGTATAAGTAATGATCGGGTGAGTTAGGTAGGGTTGAGTCATTCCTATTTTAATTGAATTATTATATATTAAACTAAAAATAAAAAATAAAAATCACAAAATAAGAAAATACTACGAAAAAATTATATTTTTCGATCATTGATATTTTGAATATGAAAAAAGAATCGCAGTGAGTCATTTATTTTCAAAACTGGTTGGGAATCGATAAGAAATCGATACCAGCTCCAGCTAAGATACATATAGTTGGGTTACTTTGTTCCAGAGCCCTATTATAAATAAAATCAGGCAACGTGCATACTGAGGAACAGAGAAAAGTGATTAAATGAAACGAAAAACATGCTTACATATAATATAAAACCAAAGCAGCAGTATTAAGTCAACGAAACAATAGAAGAAAGCGCAGTAGCATTAAGGTTTGCGGATAAGGAAAAAGGCCAAAACAGTGAAATTTCCTTATCATTACTAGGAATCATGCCTCGTTTGCTGCCTTCCCTGGTAGTAAGTTCACTTTTTCTATGAGATAGAGCCAAAACAAAAAGGAAATACAAACAAATATAGCTAACTCGACAGCAACTTTAACATAGAAATCCCCAATTATAAATTATTCGTCAAATTACTAAACAAAAAGCAAAAAATGACACGTATGTAATATGTTGTGTCAAAGTTCGGAAAACATCTTTTCCTACCTATAGTTTTGTTACTGCAGTTACAACTACCTATCACGACATCCTTATATAACAGATATTCACTATAAAAGTTAAATTTTTTAGACTCGATTTGTGTTATGTAATAATATATGTCCTCTATAACAGCACTTTACTATAGCATCCAAAAAATATCAGAACAAACATGGCTGTTATAGAGAGGTTTGACTGTGATAAGTTATACTGTCTTTTGTTTTGATGATTTGACAAACTTCATGAGAAAACCAAATAAGGAACCTGATACAGTTAGTTACCTTGCGTGCAGAGTAACTAGTCAGATATCTGGTCTAATTCTCAATGAAATCAGATAAGGGGACGAATAGGGATCAGTTCCCCTGGTCGTCGTGCAGTCAACTCTACAGTTGTAAAAGCTGTTGCACTGTACCTTCTGGCAGCAGTACAGCAGCATAGTTGTAGCTTGCTAAGGCCAAGCTAAAGGACACTTTATTGCATCATCTTTGATGATCTCACATACACATATTATCAACATGAGGCAAAGAATTTTATTTTTCTAACACTTGCAAATCTAAAAATCATATTCTCTCAAGTGATAGCCACCACCTCTCTCAAGAACAAAGTTACTGCAACCTCAAAGATCAGATCCAAAGATTGAAGATATCTTAAGTCCTTAGGTTTGTTGAGTCTTTGTTATTTTGTTCTTCATTTGTAATCCTACACTACTTTCAAGAAGTGTCTTTGTAGGACAGATTTAAACCACTGTTTTGTTTAGTTTCTTGACTAGAGTTAGTCAAGGTTTGTGCTTTGTAATAGAGCTATTGCAAATGGCTTACAATAGAGTTATTGTAAGGGGTGAAGCATTAATAGTTTAATTCCTAGATTGCAATAGGTTGTAATATGAAGTTTGCTCAGTTTAGTGGAGTTAAAATCCTACTAGGGTAGGTCATGATTTTTAATCCCTTGAGCAAGGAGGTTTTCACGTAAATATCGTGTGTTCTTTATTTACTGTCGATTTACTGTTGAAACATATAGAGAACCTGGTTTCCTATACTGTTTGGTTTTACAGTCTGTTGCTTACCGTAGGAACTGATAGAGAACCTAGTTCTCCATACAGTTTAGTGGATTCTTAGTTTCTATCATTTGGTATCAGAGCATGTTCTTTTTAAAAGGTTAACACTTAGAAAGGATCTTCATTATGACTGCTCCACCAAACTTCGAGGAAGGACAATAAACCTATAGACCCCCAAGATTCAACAGCCAATACTATGGTTGGTAGAAAACAAGAATGCATGACTTCATTATGGCTGAAGACTCCGAGCTTTGGGACGTGATTTTTGATGGTCCTTTTGTCCCTATGAAGGTTGTTGGAGAGGGAACAAGAACTGTTCCAAAGACAAGAAAAGAATACAATGGTGCTAACCGAAAAGCTGTTGAGAAGAACTTCAAGGCGAAGAAGATTCTTGTTTGTGCTATTGGACCAGACGAGTATAATCGTATCTCGGCATGTGAATCTGCCAAGGAAATCTGGGAGGTTCTTCAAACGGCTCACGAAGGCACTACTCAGGTAAAGCAGTCCAAAATAAATATGCTTACAATGAATATGAACTCTTTAAAATAAAAGAGGATGAGTCCATCCAAGAGATGTATACCCATTTCACCTCCATAATCAATGAGCTTCATTCACTTGGTGAAATCATTCCAACCAACAAGCTGGTCCGGAAGATACTCAGTGTTCTATCAAGTTCCTAGGAGAGTAAGGTTAATGCTATCACTGAAGCCAAAGACCTGCAGAAGTTGACTACTGACGAGCTTATTGGAAATCTCAAAACATATGAGATGAAGAGAAATAAGGATCTTGAAAGAAGCGAGCCCAAGAAGGAGAAGATCCTGGTTCTCAAAGCTGCCCACGACGACTCAAGTAGTGATGAATCTAACATGACATATCTCACTTAAAGATTTCAAAAGATGGTTCGTAGAAATGGTGGGATCCCAAGGAAAGGACGTTCCAGCAGAAATTTCAAAGAAAATAATTATTGTCATAAGTGTGGAAAGCTTGGACACTTTATTAAAGACTGTCCTCTTCATAAGCAGGATCATTATAAAACCAACACTGATAAGGTGACTAAGAGGAGGTCTCTGACCAAAATTTCAAAAGAAGATATGTTGCTGACAACGTGGTGAAACAAGCCCTTGCTGCCTGGGGAAATTCCTCTAGTGAATCTAAAGGTGAAGATGACCAAGGAGATACATCTATGATGGTTGTTGACAATGGATCTTCAGAATATGAGTCAATCTTTGCACTCATAGCTAAATCTGATGATGATAAGGACAATGAGGAAGATGAGGTAAGTTTTCTTGATGTTCAAAGAAATTTGAAAACTTACTGTAAGAAAATATTGATGTCCTTAGAAAATGTGTTGATTGATGCCTATCATAGCCTTATTAATGAGTAAAATGCTTTAATTTTGAAGAAATTAGTGACATAGAACAAGAGAGAGATGATATGGTAGTTTCCAGACTTGAAGAAACAATTTGAAGAAGTAACTAGAGAAAATACCTTATTGAAAAACCAAATAAAAAATGTATGGACATCCCTAAAGGAAAAGAAGTGGCTAGTGAGGCTCAACTTGAGCTTGAGTGTGAGCTTAAGAAAGTTAAAACAAGTCTTGTTGTTGAGCTTGAAAAGAATAGACAACTTCAGGAGGATCATAAAAGGGTTAAAAATGATTTTGATATGTCACTAAAATGGACCCGGTCCTCTGATGTAATAACGTCTAGATACAAGAGTAATAGTGGAAACAGGTAAGGAATCGGTTCCAAAAGGCTAAAACCTCCTAAATCCCCATAGCAAGTATATAACTATGGATGATAATTGGTTGTGTACTCACTGTGGTCATACTGATCATTACAAGGACTCTTGTAAAGCTAAAATTCAGTGTCTACAGAAAAATAAAGTTTTTATTGAAAAGAAGCATATTGTTGAGGAACCTGGTCCTCTAAGAGGACAATATGTGTTTCCCCGCATGGACAAAAAGAATTTGATCCTCCCGTTCTATCATAACAAAGGACCCAAGCTGGCTTGGGTTCCTAAGTCTAATCAGTGATTTCATGTGCAGGCTGGAGTGAGAAGTAGCAGTCAAAAAATGGTACATGGATGAGTGGTTGCTCTAAGCATCTGACTGAAATAATGGATAATTTCCTCTCACTCTAGGCCTTCCAAGGTGGGAGTGTGTCCTTTGGAAATGGAAAAACACTCTCTCATGCAATTGAAAATGCGTACTACGTGAATGGCTTGAAATATAGCTTGATTGAGTGTGTCTCAAATCTGTGAAGGGAAATGAATTGAAGTTCTTGTCCAAATCTTGCACTGTCGCTGATCTCAAAACTGGTGAAGTGGTGTTGATACCAAAAAGATCAAGAATATCTATGTTGCAGACCTTGACTCACTGGATGGCAGTGATCTAACATGCCTAAGTGGCATTGATGATGATGTTGAGTTATGGCACAGACGATTGGGGCATGCAAGTCTTTCTTTGCTGAAAAAGTTGGTCATAGAAGACCTAGTTCGTGGGTTGAAGCAATCAAAACTGCCTGTTACTTGATTAAAAAGTGCATGATCAGGTCCCTTCTCAAGAAGATTCTCTATGAACTACTCGGTGGGAGAAAACCCAAGCTGACTTACTTGAGAGCCTTTGGATGGAAATGTCTTGTTCTCAACAATGATGGCAAAGGGTCACATAACAATGAGCCTTTGAAGATGAAGATGGTTTTTCTCAAAGTTTCTTGGAGAAGCCATAGATATTGCCAAAGGAAAGACTGATTTGATGAGTTAAGTCAAGTAGAGCGATGAAGAAGATGCAGCAGAATCTCCACAAGGCATAAAGGAACCTGGTCCCTCTATCACCTCGACTGAAGCTGAACTTAGGGTTGTTGATGCTGCATTAGGTACTCCTGATGCAGAACAAAGGAGTGAAATTCATAATTCTGTTGATGTTAATGATGCTTCAAATACGGAGGAACTTGCTCTTCAAAATCTGAAGTTCAAGTATCCAACTGGAAGCAAAATAGTTCACATCCCCTTCAAAATGTAATCACACCCTTAGACTCAGGTATTCAACCTAGATCTAAGGCAAGGAATATATTTGCCTCTCAGCCTTCTTGTCTCAAATCGAGCCTAAGAACATCAAAGAAGCATTGAAAAATGCTAACTGGATATCTGCTATACAAGAAGAACTCTATCAGTTTGAGAGGAACAAAGTTCGGTACCTGGTCCCTAGGCCTTCAGACAAAACAGTGATTGGAACCTATCCCAAAAGAATCTCACTTGAAGGTTGCCAAAGGAATTTTAAGGTATCCTAAGGGAACGCAAGACCTGGTCCTCATCTATTTTTCAGGAGATAATTTTGACTTGGTTGGATATGCTGATGCTGATTATGTTCGATATCTGGTGGAAAGAGCACATCTGGAATGGCACATTTTCTCTGGCCATGTTTGATCTCGTGTGGTACAAAAAAACAAACTTTGTGGCTCTTTCTACTGCTGAAGCTGAATACGTGGTTGTTACTTCTTGTTGTGCTTAACTACTATGAATTAAGCAACAACTTGAAGACTTTGGTGTATTTACAGCTTGAACCTGATACAACACAAAAGGACAAAGCACATTGATGTACGACATCACTTTTTGAAGGATAATATTGAAAGGGTCTGATTTGTTGGAAGTTCTGGAAGATGGAAGGCGAGGTAGCAGACATCTTCACCAAGGCGTTGAGCAAAGAACATTTGGAAAGAAATCATCTGGAGTTGGGGTTGATCAAGCTCAACTAAGGACCTAGTTCCTCGATGATTAGCTTTGTCAAGAAGGAAAGGTACAATGCTAAAAAGTATTTTTCGGCGACATCTAACTCAAATTTATACTATTATAGGTATACACACATGCAAGTTTCATGATAAAACAAGTAAGAGTGACATTGCACTTCTAGAAGTTTTTGCTCAGATTTTCAAAAACTGTCAAGGAACCTGGTTCTTGTGACTCAAGTTGGTAGTATCTTCAATACTTATATGTCTATTTAAATTGCTGAAGTGTCGTGTCATTAACTTATTCCCGCCTCTCTCCTAATTTTTGAAGTCCAAAATGTTAAACCTTTTCCGAACTGACCCGTTTCCCCAAAAAACCATTTCGTTCCCACACACCCAACCAAAACCGAGTATCTTCTTCAAAACCAAAATCAACCTTGTTTCAAAATGAATCATTCTCTCCAAATATGCCAGAAGTGAACCCAACTCTGTCATCTTCCAAAATCCTAACTCCATCTGAATCAAAACCCCCAGAAGTCTTTGGTAGATTTTGATGGGACTTTAATTGAAAGGAACGGGGTAGATCTAATATTCTTGAGTGAGGTTGAAATTATTGCTGGGTTTGTAAAAGCCTTGAAGGATGGAGGAATTGGTGAATGTGTTGGAAAAAGGAGAACTGAATGAGGGACATGATCCCTCTAGTCCGTCTCATGATATTAATTCTGACGACGACTTCTTTTTAAGATTTGTGTTTAAACAAACTTTTGATCCAGTAAAGAGGATTGGTCAAAAGTAAGCTGATTAATAATGAAGTGGCGTCACTTGCTGATGTGGGGTATGTGGAGGATGAGGAGAATAAAGTGAAAAAATCTCCACTTGTGAGAAAAACTAAAAGAAGAGCAAAATAGAGAAAAGAAAGTTAGCTGAGAAAGATGCAACAAATGATAAAGGTAAGTAGATTGAGAAAGAAAAGAGAGAGACCTGACCGCTCAGAAAAAGAAATGGTAGTGTGAGTGAGGAGCCTGGTTCCTTAAAGAAGCAAAAGGTTAAGTTATTGGAGTTGGAGAGGAAGGAGAATCTAAAGTCTCAAAAAGTGCTATTAGGTAGAGTGTGTGACTATGATATTACTGAAAAATGGAGGAACTTCTTGACATTGTTGAGTTTCAAAAATAGAATCACCTCTTTGTTCCTCCAAGTCCCAACGTTTATGAATAGAAGTAAAAACTTCTATAGTGTATGTGATACTCTGATGCTATATGTGCATGTGACTGAGTTTGTTCTTGATGAGGAGAAGCTTGGGGATATTCTTAATGATCTGATTGATGGTTAAGCTTGCTCAGATAGGTAGAGAACCAGGTCCCCGTGGACCCTTGGCAGAATATAATGCTAAATCGAAGAGTGAGAATGGAAGATTGAGAAAACAGGTGGAGGACCTAAAAGAGAAGATGAGAATTGATCAAAGGATTGTAAATGAACGAATGGACAAGCTCGCCAAGGCCTTAGCCCCTTACTTTTCTTCCTGTCCAGTGATCCATGTCTTTCACTCCTTCCAAATTCCTTCGAATTCCTATCTTCTTTTGATCCCTATATTTGATGATATTGGTACTTTAGTTGTTTAAACTGTCATATTCTGTATTGACTGAAACTACTATGCTTTTGTTATAATTACTCTACTATGGGCTATCACTATATTTTTTGCAAAGATGTTCAGTTGTTGTTCCTGTTACTGTTTATGCTGTGTTGCCCAAGTGGCATGAGTTAATGTTGCTGAACTTCTTTTTGGTTGTGCCTCTTATGTTATTCGTTTCAATGATGTCAAAAGGGGGAAGTTGCATAGGTGTCAACAGGGGGAGGAACAAAATTGAATTGATATGTTGTGTTGTACATGAAAGATGGTCTGCTTCGTAAGGGGAACATTGCTGTTAACATGTTGCTTATAAGTCTGATCCGTAAGGGGAACTTGTAAGGAATCTGGTTCTCATGGGGAATATCAATTTTGGGTTTGTCATCATCAAAAAGGGGAAAATTGAAAAGTTATGTTATTTCGTGTTTTGATGATTTGCCAAATGTTCTTGAGGAACCAGATAGGACCAGATGTGATCAATTCCCTTGGTCGTCGTACAGTCAACTCTACAGCTGCAAAAGTATTTGCACTGTACCGAATGGCAGCAGATATGTTACTTGAAAATTGAAAGGGAGGAAACATGTTCTCAGGTGGAATATGGTTGATTCGTAGGGGAAACAATGTGGAGAGCTAGTTCTCAGAGGGAATATCAATTTTAAGTCTGTCATCATCAAAAAGGGAGAAATTAATAAGTTATGCGTCTTTTATTTTGATGATTTGACAAACTTTATGAGAGAAGCAGATAAGGAACCTGATATAATTAGTTCCCTTGCGTTCAAAGTAACTAGTCAGCTATCTAGTTCAATTCTCAATGAAATCAGTTATCGAAACATCAGAGGGAACAAATAGGGATCAATTCCTCTGGTCGTGTGCAGTCAACTTTACAATTGTAAACGCTGTTGCACTCTACCGTCTGGCAGCAGTATAGCAGCCTAGTTGTAGCTTACTAAGGCCAAACTAAAGGACACTTTATTGCATTATCTTTGATGACCTCACACAACATATTATCAACATAAGGCAAGGAATTTTATTTTCCTAACACTTGCAAATCCAAAAAGCATATTCTCTCAAGTGCTAGTCATCACCTCTCTCAAGAACAAAGTTGCTGCAACCTCAAGGACCAAATTCTAAGATTGAAGATATCTTATGTCCTTAGGTTTGTTGAGTCTTTGTTATTTTGTTCTTCATTTATAATTCTACACTACATTCAAGAAGTGTGTTTGTAAAACAGATTTAAACCACTGTTTGGTTTAGTTTCTTGACTAGAGTCAGTCAAGGTTTGTTGCTTTGTAAAAGAATTGTTGGAAAGGGCTTACAATAGAGTTATTGTAAGGGGTGAGAGATTAAGAGTTTAATTCCTAATTGCAATAGGTTGTAATATGAAGTTTACTCAGTTTAGTAGAATTGAAATCCTACTAGGGTAGGTCGTGATTTTTAGTCCCTTGAGCAAGGAGTTTTCCACGTAAATATCGCGTGTTATTTATTTACTGCCGAGTGCTTCGTTAAGCCTTGGTGTTATTGTTTTGAAATGTTTGACTACTGAGAATTACTTAAGTGTCAAACACTCTGCGTATCCACTCTAATATCTGAACACCAAAGTGTACCAATTTTGCTCGATGGACAAAATGTTCCTCTTTCATAAGTGTTTGATTAAGCATCCATGAAGCAGAATCAATTGTAGGTTTCCTTCTTAAATGGTTTCTTTATGTATTCTCGAGAATTCATGAGCAAGTTAAAAAGCTTAATCAAAGGGACAAATTAGGAATTAAGAGAGGAAGGATATTCAGTTTTCTTCACTGTCCTAACAACTCCATCTTTTAATCAAAGGCGACATCCCTTTGAAAAGTTAATACTTCTTTTATTAAACACTAAATGTTCAGGATTTGTGGTGTATTCTTTCAAAAAAAAAAAATTGAGCCTTAATACATGAATACAAGAAATCGATAGAAAGTAACGGATCGAATAGTTAGAATTAGCATGTGTGAAAACGATAAGGTTTATCATTAAATTTGTCTAGGTAAGCTAGCATATAGTAATTGAAAACTTAATAAAAATGTCAGTTTTACCAAAAATAAAAAAATCAAATTTGGATATTACATATTTAAAAAAAATTCAACAACATGTGTTTCATTTACCTTGGTCCAAAAAACTAAACGCATTTTTCCCAATTCCAAATTAATTTTCACGTTTGGAAAAAATTGCACTTTTTTCCCAATAAATACTTCTACCTTTTCTGCACTTTATACTTCAACTTGTTTGTGATTAGACGCAATTATTATTATTTTTGTTGTGCCTTTTAGGCAATTTATTGGATAATTTCTAAAACAAAATTGTATAGATCTCGAATCGTAGAACAAAAGAATTGTTTGATAATAGTTGTTAAGAGGAAGGATGAAGATATTCGTTGGTTCATACATATGGTTTTTACCGTTAAAGTTTTTGTTGATAGTTAGGGACGACTTGTGCAAAATTGATAAAAAAAAAATTATTTGCACCAATCCGTGGGCCCTCCTATTGTCCTATGCTGACCTTCTGATCAAAGAATTTAATTAATTAAAAGTAGGTCGCCATTTGTACCAGCGACTGGGACACTTTCTTTTTTCCTTCCTTTTTTCTTCAACTCCTATTCTGACCTATTGATCTTTGCTCTTTTTAGTACTTAGATAGAGATAATTTTGAGACATTAAAAAGAAAATCTTCATATTTTTTTTTAAAGAAATATAAAGGCCAAACTCATAAGTGGCCCCTTAAACTTGTCCAATTCTTTCATTATAAAATCCGAACTATAACTAGAACCTATTGAATACTTACACTCCATCAAATTGTACATATTGAATACTTGCACTACATCAATGTACCTATTGAATGTAAATTAGACACTACCATAATTCATAATGACTCGAGCAGATCACGTTACATTTATCTAGATAGTGTTAAGTATATTCATTTATGATATATTTTAAATCAACAATTATACGTTGTGTTCTACATTTAAACCAATGGAATTTTTGCCATGAAAATCTGATCTAACAACCTCTAAACCATTTTGACCAATATTAGGAAACAAATACTGCCCATAATTCAAAAGCTGATTAATAAAATGGAAAGGAAGATTAGTAAAGCCTCATGAAGTGCCCAATAATGTGAATAATGACTTTATCACTAACACTAATAATCTTTCTGGACACGGGGAAACACGTCATTACTAGTATTACAAAATACTATATACACTTAAAAGTAACCTGTGAAATGTATACCATTTAAATACAAACAATAACTAAGATTAAAAAAACAATAATTACACCTTCTACCCCAAGCTTTTTAGGGTCAGCTACGACTAAATGAATCATTCCTGTCTATGTTCAGTAATAAAAACTAGATGAACCTGCAAAATTGTACACATCCTACCATGCAAAAATGTGCATACCTTACTATCTACAATAAATCAGCGCAAGGCCGACGGCCATAGTCGAGACTGCTGACATTTTCCATTTTCAGTTGAAGATGTCAATGGCCAAAAGAGGTAAAATCAGACAGCATCACTTCTATTTTATCCTTTTGGTAGCAGCAGAACTACGCTTTGAGAATAATTTCCCAAAAAGTCCTGTTGATTTGGAACAAGGTTTATGCTGAGTAGAGTCAATAATAGGGCTATTAGGAATGTCAACATCTGATTCAAAAGACTTTGCAATATCATTAACTTCACCCCTCAACACTCGCAGCAACTCCAAAGCCATTGCCTTTGCTTTGTTGTTTCCATTAACAGATACATTGACAAGTTCAGGGATCACTCCTTCATTCATCACCAGTTGACAATATTGAACCTTTTGAGAGCACAAAGAAAGAAGAAAAGCCACTGCATGTTCCTGGTCCTTGCGATTGTCACGTTCGAGCAGTTTCACAATTGAGGCAATGCATCCATCAGTTTCAGCTATAGCAATTCTAGCATCTTCATTGATGCACAAGTTTTGCAAAATAATAACACAATCTCTTGCGAGACTCATGTCCTCAAGAAACGGAACCAACTTAGGAAACAACTCTGAAGGTGCAATCAAGGAACCAATTTTGCTACTTCCGGACATGTTACATAATATTTTGATGGCTGATTCCTGCAATTCCCTACCGTGTGCATCTAGAATTTCCAGGACAGTAGTGAGTGCACCAGACACAGCAATTTTATGCTGACAATGTTGGTGGCGGGACAGCACCTTGAATATGAAAAGAGCTTCTTTAGAAACCTCTGAACCAAGCAATGATGTCAAAACCGCAAATGCATCATCGCTCAAGTAAGGTATACTGCTTCTGAGACAAAGGAACCAGACAAGGATCAGTATGTGGAAGTAGAATAAGAAAACAAAAACCATAATAATGATAGAAACTATACCATCAAAAATAGAAGATGAGAATACTAACTTGCATTCTAGTATTCTAGTAAGGTGCAGAAACATTATAACATTGAGGGTATCAATATAATCAACTGAAATCAGAACTGGATTTTGAGGAAAAAACAAGAATTCTACCTTAGAGGAAGAAGTCGACGAGCTCACATTTTACATGGATTTTTTTCTCCCCATAGATTTGTTAGAACAATATGTCACCACAGAGGTTCTTGGAAAAAATAGCAGTTATAATTTCATTAATCCGCTTAGGTGGGGACTCAATCTACAATAAAGAATCACAGACACATAAAGAAAAAGAGAGATAGCAGATTTAATTACCCGTATTTGTCTAGAACTGCTAATAATGACTGACATCCCAATAACTGAGCATCCAGGTCATGAAATTTACATGCATCTTTCAAGAATCTAAAAAGTTTTTGAACAAAATTCTCGGATGACATCCAATTGCAAGCTTGACCGTTTTGTTTCAACATGTTTCTGATATTTCCGATCAAGTTGCATTGAGACTCCCAAGAAAGAGAATTGAGCCTCTCTAAACGATCCAGTTCCATTTCGTTCATGCTTCCACCAGATTGAACTTCATGAAAGTTGCCACTGCTTTCCGGTGACACCACATTGAAGTCACTTAGCATCTTAGCATGCAAAGAGTGTGATGCAGAACCAGCATCTGACGATCCAAGTGATAAACAGCTGAAGTCTATAGGTAGAGATAAATCTATCATTGAGCTGCTCAAGCTAGCAATTGAAGTGGAAGATGATTCCCACGAGTGGCCTACTGCTGCTTGTACGCTGGGGTCAACAACACTGACCCCATTTGCTGCAGTCCACTTTGATATTAGGTCCTTCATCGAGTTATTAGGGGTTAACAACAAGTGGACCAATTTCCTTTTAGTTTTTGGACATGTATCATTACCTTGCGCAAACCATTTTTCAATCCAAAATCTTTCATATGTTTGTCCAGAAGCAATGACAACGGGATCATACATTAATCTCAAAGATAAAGGACATTTAAACTCATCTGGAATTAGAGAGCAGTTCAAGATATCCCTTTGAGCATCATCATGATGAAATCTCAGACGAGATTCCACTTCATATTGATTTCCAAATGAGACGGAGTCTTCATGCTGCAGAGATCCATTCTCTGTTTGCTCGGCCACAATTGATTTTCCATTTTTGTTAAGAAGATTCAGAAAGAACAATAAGATTTTCCTCTTGGCTGGATCAGCCTCCACAAGTTTCTCCAGCTGCTTTTTTATGGATCGTTTCTCTATCAAAAGATTCTTTGGAGATGTGATATGCAGCCTCTGCATAGCAATTTGAATAGCCTCAACGACATGTTCGTCCCCTGAATGTGTTGTAGATGTATACTGCTGAAGTAGTTCCCTCAAAACCTTTCTTGCCTCCTCTTCAGATGAGTCCAACCTGAATATCCCAGCCCTCAGGTCAGCAACCAGTTGCGATATCTGCAGGCAATAGTGTCATTGAAGTGCATTCCCAGAGCCAGCAAACGGAAACAGAAATCAACCACGTAGAAGAAAGAAAAGAAAGAAACCATAGCCAAACGAACGATCTTTCTTTCTCTTCTTCATATTGAAAGAAATCAAAGAGATGAAACAATGAAGTTGATGAGCTTGCATGTTTAATAAATCAGAATGGCTCTGGCAACAATAAATGGATAGCCTAATAATAATCACACTACAGACATCATCACCTTGTTAAAAACAGCAAAGTTATTTTTGATTGAAAGCATGCACCACGGGCTTGGATGTAAAATCAATAATCAGAATATAAAATTGCCATCAAGATGGACAAAAAATAGAAAGCAAATCAGCACAGATTAATCTCTCAAAAGGGAAGTTTTCTGACTCACCTCTGCAGCCAGCATTACAGGAACCATATTCTGCATTTGGCTTAAGCTTTGCTCAAGCAAGTTTCTTGATTTCTTACATCTTGAAAGTATAACATCTCCTGTTAATGCCTGAACATATGGTACTAAGTTTTATCAAGACCAATATTTCGTAATGTGAATAAAGACACTAATTATTACGACAATTAGATAACTTAAAGGGGGATGCGCTAATTATCGATTTATCAGTACTAAAGATTGATATTTGAGTCAAAATGCATACCAAGTATAGTTTACTGGATTCACTGCAATGCTGAAGAATGTCCTTGGCTTTGTCAAGTGCTCTGCTTAACTGGCAAAGTACCTGTATTCCTGAGTTGCATCGAGGACGGGCTTCTTCAATTGCTGGAAGTAACATTGATACTCTATTTACAAATTTAATTAGTTCCATGCACATAAGACGATGCACCTGTAATCATCAGATGATAGAGGAAATATATTCAGTCGATGAAAGGGTGGTACAGCTGAAAGTAAATAGCACAATGGTACTCAATAATGGCGAGGAAACCATGAAATTTGACAGGTAATCCATGAATAAAACTAAGCATTCAACAATCTCTTAAAGACAACTGCAAGCCTGTATAATGCTGTAAATGAGGCAACCAATTTTAATTTCAGATAGATTTCAGATTTGAATTATAGCATCCGCAATGAAGACTCTTGAAATTCCAAGATTTAAACAACTATTTATAGTTCATCAGGAGCTAGAGCTAAGTCATGCAAAACTCTATTACCAGAAAGCTTCTTTTCCTTTCTGTATATACCTAGAAAAAGGACTAGTGACTATGTATACTCTTTCTTAATATGAAGGCACCAAGATTAAGAGGAATATTGCTTTAGAAATGACGTTAAATCCAGAAGTTTTGAGACATCTCATTAGTAATTAGAAGAATGATTTGAGAGTACATTGTCTTAAATTAACAACTTAAGGAGATAAGATAAGGAGCTAAAGGAGAGAACAAATGAGAGAGTGCAGTCTTCTATACCTTAATGTCCCGAGAAGATGGTATCTGACCAACTAAAGCAGCATCACTCCCCATTAGGAAATTCTGCTAAAATAGGGCAAAAAACCTTGTTGTTAATTTTGAATGGTAAACACTAGTATCAACCAGTCGGCATATAAGAGAAAATAAAAGACAAGATGTCCATAGGAAGGAAAGTAAAAAAGAAATCAGAAAGCGTACAACTTGGGAATTATTCTATATCATGAACTTCACGGCTACATTAGCATAAATTGACTGCAACAGTCTTGAGTTTATATTCTAAGTTCCTGACGAACAAGAACCAACCTATTTTACAGGGGACAATGGCAGTATTCTGAATTTAGAATAAAATGGGAAAGAGGAAAGGACACCAAGAAAACTTTTGAGACATAAAGGTGCTTTCTTTAGGCTTTTAGACGAGATAGTCAAGCAATTCAATGTGGTTTGAGAGCTGGCAATATGAGAGGCCGTGCTAGAGACATGTTGTAACTAAGTACTTCATTAAAAGAATAGATAAGTCACACTATTCAGAAAGCAGATCTGTCATACAACAACATAATCTTAGCCAGTGTACTAGTAAGGCTTCATGTATTATCATTCGGAGTAACGCGAAACTAGATGTTTGAGCCATGTATAATGTTCATCTAAAAATTGGAGAAAATACCCACACAAGGGGGG
>MCJB01034309.1:326905-421237 GCA_002018475.1 Nicotiana obtusifolia | reverse complement strand
GGGGGGGGGGGGGGGGGGGGTTACAGAGAAGGGAGAAAGAATTGAAAGATTAGCTGGTAAAACCATTACATCTCAGGCTATAAAGGTTAAAATATACTACCTCACGAATACCCAATTTCTCCTACCTCTTAAACTATTCAAATAATTGAGAAACACAAAGACAGAAACATCCACAGCTGCATAACCAAATCTGTTTTAGACACAAGTTTTTTTTAAAGGAGAACTCTAAAACAGGGAACTTTACATTGAAAAGGCAAAGAGAAAAGATTATACTCAACAACCAATGAATTAAACTTCCGAAAAAGTTCTAATTATCATAGCAGCAGAAACTCAACAAAATAAAATGTAGAGAATCCTTACCGAGTGGAGAGTAACACAGAACCCCTACTCTGCTTAAGATGAAAAACTGAATTTTGAACAGTTCCAGTTATTTCTTTCAACTGGAAACTCTATAGAAACTAAGGAAGACTTTCAATTGGCTGTACAGTGAATACCTTTCTCATGACCGCACAAGGAGAAATGGTCAAAGAGAAAATTTCTTTGCTTTCTCAACCTTATCTTTTCCTACAAAAAAAGAACCCAATTCTTTCTCCTGAAAATTGAACAAGTTACATCATTAGTCGTTCCATTGATGAGCAAGACTGGAACAACATCATCATATATATTCGCATTTATTTGCTTCAGATAACACAACATAAAAGCACCAATCTAACACCCCGTTCCGTTTTTGACGAGCCTTAAAACCAAAAAGTACAGACGACTATGTTGTAGAAAGAGTAATATGATGATTATGTTGTAGAAGCAGAGTGGAAGTTGGTGGGAGACTTTACTGAATGCCTTAGAAAGATCACAGAGCTATTTTTGTCAAGAGTCGACACAAAACTCAAAATTCAAAGAAGACCGCACTAACACACAGATGTCACCTTTCACCTTTTGTAGTCTATGAACCCACAACCACCACTATTTTTCTATTACTACTGTAACTTTCATACTATGTCATTTGGTTTATTATACTAGTATAATTAATTTCAGAGTACAATTATACTCCGTATTTAGTTGGCCACATTAAAAAACAGTACTCACAAATGCAGGGTTTGGACGGTTGCATAAAAAAAAAATCTCCAATATTTGAAATTTTTTGGTTTATGATATTAATTAATATCTGCATTAAGTTATATGTGAATTAATATATCATTTATGCAGAAAATAATGTAGACCAAATAATACGAGGATTAAACTATATTTAAATAAAAGTACCCTTAGATGTAGTTTGGTTATATGATTGTTTATATGGTAGTAATTAATAACAAAGGAGTCGGTATGCAGTTATTAATAACAAAGACAATCGTATACACGAATTATTTAATTATGGGTAGTTTTGCTAATGTACGTATTCGTATTCAATATTATATCATGTATAAAATAATACCTAATTTCTCACACAACTAATATTGTCAATCAAATGCTCCATTAATTAAGAGTAGATTAATTTTTCAGAAACGGCTTTCCAAATGCTATATTATGTTATGCAAGATATTATATTGAGATTAATTATTCTTATACCATCAACCTAGCAACCCTGAAGTAATTTTTGCCTAATAATCCGGTCATTATTAATCACCGGATAACAATCACAGCAATATAACTTTCTATGCCAATTACCAAACGGCCCCTAATTCTTTAAGGAATACAGTGGAATTGGTCAAATTTTACGTAGATTTTTTTTTTTAACAAAATTTTACGTAGATAAATAAATTAAAAAAAAACCAGGAAAAGGGTAGAAGAAGTAAGAATGAAGTAATGGAAAAAAGCAGAGCCGCCAGCAGGGAGTTTACTTTCAGGATAAATACAAATCATTTTCTTCCTCCCAATTGCCTAAGGTTGATTATCAAATTCTACTTCGTTTGCCGTTCGCTGTCTTTCTAACCTCTAAAAGAGGAAAAATCTTGATGTGACAGATGGCCCACCTGATTCAGAAAAGCCCACCAAAAAGACACTAAGACCCAGGAATTAAATTATAAGGCCCGTAAAATTCGAAAAGTGTGGGAGCCACGTCAAGTTGCTGTGTTTTTTGTCTTCCAAAATGGACCTTCATTCCTACAATTTGTTAAAGATCATTGTCCTCTGTGTGATTTCAAAAATAGTCATATTTATAAGTACTAATTGAAAAATAGTCATAAATTTAAAAATAATAAGAAATTAATTATTTTTTATGTAAAAATAAATTTAAATACTGTTTAAAATTCAAAAAATATTCTAGCATAATATACTGGAGTTCCAGTATAATATACTGGACCAGCATAATACGCTGGAAGTTCATACACAGGTGCTTCAATCTCCAGTATATTATGCTGGAACTTTTCGTGTGTTGGAGTTCCAGCATAATATGCTGGAAGTTCATACACAGATGCATCAATCTCCAGTATATTATGCTAGAACTTTTCGTGTTGCAACATAATAGTGGCTATTTTTTAACGACTTTGCAAATGTTGGCTATTTTTTAATTACCAGTTAGAAAACTGGCTAGCCCGTGCTATTTTCACTTGTCCTCCACATCGTCGATAATTTTGAACAAAATGAAAAATTTAGAGGAATTTTCATAAACCACTATTGTTTAGTGGCTATTAACTTCACATAGCTACCATATACACAATTACTTCCTATAGCTACTATTTAGTTGTTACGCGACTGTATTCGCTGTATTCGCACTACTGTATTCACAAATACAGCAGCAGAATTCGCCTGAAAAATAGAGAAGTCCAGATGTTTAATAACGGTAAGAGGATCAATCACTCATAATTTAACTCAACAAAATCAATTCTACATAAATTCCGTTGCTACTATATTGTATTCCATGTATTGGCGCGACTGAATTTATAAATACAGTGAGGTAATCAAGAAATAGGGTGTATATCGTTTTATTCAATTCGACTGTATACACTATATTCAATTCATAGGTATTTCTTATTACTATTATACATTGTATTTAATTCACCGTATTCAATTCGACTGTATTCAGACAACAAAAAATTACAAAATATAGTGATATTCAGTTGTATTAAAAAAATACATACCTTCAAAATATACAAATACAGGCGAAAAATAATGTATTTATACAAAACTACAATGTATTTGAATGTATTTGTACAGAATACAATGTATTTTGTATCATTGTATGTGACTAAATAGGAAAAAAGAGAAGAAAGTTCGCTGGAGATAGCGTTTTTCAACCAAGCAAAATACTGTAAATATTGTATTAAAACTTAAAATGATGACAAAAAAAAATCCGGCTCTCAAATCTTCACCGACGTAGCCATGGGCAGATTTATTCACCTATAGTCAGCGAGCCGTCTGGATGCGAGTTGATGGGGAATGTCGATCTAAGAATGTAGCACGAAAGTAGCAGCGGTAATATTACTTTTTCTAGTCTAGAAGTTGGGTAAATTTAACAACAAACCGAATCCGAAATTGTCAAAAAGGTCTTGTTATGTTGAAGTAGAAGAGAGAGGATTGAGAATCTTGTTGAGAGAGATAATGAAGAGAGAGAAAGAATATACTTGCCGTACATGCCTCAATGGTAAGGTATAAAATAAATACCTATTTTACTATAAAATAAAAAAAATAGCTATAATTAATAATATTTTAAAATTATTTTGATTTATATAAATAAGGTGTAATAATTTACTGTTGGAGTTAAAATTTCCAAAAATTAATAGCACTTTTTGAAATTTCAAATGTTCTAATAATCATCCTCGATAATTACTTTTAGGAATGAATTTGTTTCTGATACTGCATTCCGGAGCAGGACTTGACTTATGCCTTTATTTTTAATTTGGAAACTTTTATATTCAAGAAAGTCAAATGAAACGACGGTATTCAAACTTATTTCTTTTAGGGAAAAGGATCAAAAATATCCTTCAACTACGAGAAATATAGAAAAATTACCCTTATTTTGAATGTGATCCCAAACATACCCTTATCAGTAGCGAATGGGTTCAGATTTGGCCCTCAACTATGAAAAATAAAATCAGTTTGCTCTTGGTTTGTATTTGGTCCTAAATATGCCTTTATCATACGTGGACTAGCTCGTATTTGTCCAATACTAACGGACTTTTAACTTCTTATTTTTACCCATTTAAAATATTTTTATTATTAAAATGGAGTGTCGTTATGCAACACAATAATCTTAATCACAAAAATTTCTCGTAAAAAAGTTTATCCAGAAAAATTATACAGATTTAAAATGGTTAAAAGAGCCGAAAACTATCTAAGTGCTCATCATATTCATGCTTTTTCCTATTAAAAAGCTTTTTTTATAACCGAACATTTAATCCAAAATCTTAAATTTATCGATGGTGCGGCCTAAGGTTCTCTGAAAGTCTTGTCTCGTTAAGTAATACTACTATTTACATTCATCACTTACATATGGAGCAACGAGGTTCCATTAGCTTACAAAGAGGGAAGTAGTTAGGTCACTACACGTTTCAACAACTAAAGTGGGAGTAAGATATCATTTATGGATATCTTTCTTTCATTAAAAACTTTATTGTTTTATAAAACAAGACGTAGCTTTCTTTTATTTTCCCGGTCTATTTATCAAATTTCATAGAGAAAAGGACAGGATTACTACTTTATTCTTTTTCATTTTATTGGTAGGAGGGTTAGAGTTTGACAACTACAAGTCATAAAAAGTGTGGCGACTGACTTTGTCAATGGAAAATGGCGTGGATATTGTGATTTGTGGATATGAATTACGATTAATAGCGTAACCAAAAAGGTCATGTTATTCGTATTAACAGTAAACAGAAAATAATTTATTAAATAGATCTTTTACCTTACATTCTAGAGGTATAAAATTAAAGTTGGACCATTGTTTGGTTTCTCTTTCTCTATAGGATGACCATCCATTCTCCCTCTAAACACATTATATAGTTACAATTAATTAAGGTAGCTTTTAATTTTAAAATGTACATATCTTTCTTTTTAATCTCTAAAAAAACTCATCTTTCAGCTTCTTTATTACCTAAAATTGTAAATGGATAGTAAATCATAGGCAATCTTGTTGGCTAAGCTCTCTTCCACCTTCCCACGCGTGTACCAATTTGTTTAGTCCAAAAAGCCACCGATTTGAAAGCATTTGACTAAGTACTATGGCCGGACTTTTATGCATTTAATTGTAGAACAAGCAGTCGAATTGAGATTAGGAGTACTGTATATATATATGCAAGGCAAGAGCCAACACACTAATTTAACGTTGACGTCCTCTTTGTATGATTTATCAGCTTCACCTACCCAAAATCTAAGTGGGATTTGGACATAAAGAATTGTGAAATTTAGGAAAAATGTGAATTTTTTTTAAAGTAAAAATAGTATTTGAAAATTAGAATTGTGCGGACATGATTATAATTTGGAATTATTTTTAAATTTTTGTGAGTAATTTGAAATGAAAATTTTGAAAAATAACTTTTTGGAGTTTTTCAAATTTTCAAAAATTTTTGAAATTCAACTTCAAGTGAAATTTGAAAATTTCATGGTCAAACACTGATTCCGAAAAAAGTGAAAAATTATTCGAAAAAAAGTTAAAAAAAAAAAAAGTTATGGTCAAACGCGCCCTTAAGACATTTCTACTTTTCCCTTTTTTATTTTCATTTTAATGTACAAAATTAGATTCGCCTTCGACAGAAGGTAGATCTATTATGTATTATGTCAATTCGGCTGAACTCATACTTTCGGTTCGAATTATATACATTGTGCAAAAATGTTTCAATATTCACATATAATAATATCACACTTATTAAGAATATAAATCTTATATTTGCTAGTCAAAAAGTATATAAAATATGTATATTATATGTATATATTGCACACATGTATATATATATACACACACATTTTATTGATTATATTTTTCTGGAGCGATTAAAAATATAAATTTTCCGACTTAATTCTCTTGTAACTGTACCCTTTAGAAGACTATTTCATCCATCCTTACCTCTCTTTTTATTAAAAATTACGACAGATACCAGTGAGTTATAAATAATTAAGTAGATAAGACTTTCAGAGTACGTCCTATATAGAGAACTAATTATCTTTGAGAATTGGGAAGTCAAAAATTTATAGTCATCTGCTAGGGGCCCAAGACATGCTAGCTAGCTAGACCTTTGACTGAAGCAATTTTAGTTGAGTATCTGTTATGTTGAGCCCATATAATGTAGTGCACTCATCTAGCTAGTTGGTTGTTAGACCAATGAAAAGCATAGGAGAAAATACAAAGAATTTACAAAATCTGTAATCTAAAAAGCAGAGAGCACAGTTCTAGAATTGGTATAAGTTGGTTCAACAATACTAATTTGATCTTATAATTGGTTTTCTACTAATTGAAGGGAAAGCTCGCACATCAATTCATACCACAAGCTGCCGGCATCATGATTGATTAGGAATTCCCCATGCCCGTTAGGGAACATCTTTTTTGCCATATCCTATTCTTTCTCTATGCCTAATTTGAAGAGCTTTTCAATTTTATGACTTTTTTTCTGTACGTAAAAATTAAAGAATATAAAGTCATAATCATGAAGTCAAGCATTTATGTTCTCGACTGATCTTTGTATCCTTCTTTTCGTAGGCTATTTGGAGATATGTTTATGCTTATGCAAATCATATATTTGGAATATGGTCTTCTTTAACTTTCTCTTTTAAAAAAAAAACGAATTACTGTTAAGTGTTAACTTTCCTAGCTGGACAATAAGATTGGCTTGAAGGTTGCGGGTAATGTTAAATGGTACAAGTTTAAGTATGCGAGTATGCGACCAAATACAAAGACCATAGGTAATTTAATGAATGCCTATCCACCGGCATCAGGTGTCACTATCCCAAAAGAATTAAATGGGCTCTCTGCCTTGCATTAAGTACATAAAGTAGAAATTTCCTTTTCGATTGCGTTATAAACGTTTCGTAGTTCTTCATAATGAAGAAGTTAAATCATAAAACTAGGAAAACTTAATTTTGTTTCCCAAGTGATTTCCAAAATACACGGGTTGGTCTTCATAAGCATTAATTGGATGCACATCATGTAGCTACATAGTTCGAGTAACAAAGTTGAAACCCATGACTAAGATGCCATTGCAATCTAAAGTAGTAGTACCTTTTTTTGTTGAACTTATATTGAGTTTTAAAACGTTTCAGCAAGTTCTATTTGCAAAGAATTCATTCATATAGGGGTATCATTCTGATCGAACAGAACCTTCCAAAAATCAATACGTATAACCTTAGACGGTGACCTATAAGAAATGTCACTTACTTGGACTAATTCTGAGTTCTAAAACATACTTGAAGCAGTCAACGGATGTGGGCTATTAATGCTATTCGGACTGGGCCTGAATACGTTCTACTATGATTTTGACGGTGAATGACTAGAGGTATTGACATATTCTAAGTGTTGTCTACAATTACGTGGTAAGTTTGGCAAAAGTATATATTTTGATACTTTCTAAGGTAGACATCAATTAGTCCAGTAGAACAATCAAGATATTGACGGCTTAATTAACAGGCTCAAACAAATAAGGTGATAGATAAATTTCATTTCTATACAAAAGAGCAGCACAAGATTTTTGACTGCTTTTTATAGGTTCAACGTGATTCAGAGGATAGAAAGAGGCTTCAAAGAGGATTCCCGTAAGACTTCCTTTTTCCAATTGGGCTGGAGGTCCTGGATTCTTTCTATATACAAAGAACAATTTTTTCATCTAATCATCTATATATATACAAAACAAAAGAAACAGCTCCTGCCCCACCAAACCCCCAATTTTCGTCCTCTTCATTTTACCTTTTTCTTCTTGGCCATTCTCTTTGAGGTGGTGGAGAGGGGAGTGGGGTTTCTCCAATAAAATACACTTGTTGAAAGAATAAGCCATCATTTTTCTTTTTGCCCTAATATTCGTCCTTTTGTGGGTGGCTGACATGTTGGGGAAGTTCAAGGGAGATATCTATTTATCTTCAGAGTTTACGTCAAATCATATATTATTTAATTAGTAAATTTTTATGTAATCCAAAACATATTTATTTATAATTTGATGTTCTATAAGTTAAAATCTGCCCTAGAATATTTAGGGTAATATAGCATAAGGAAAGAGTCAGTCGAGGTCGGCCAGGGAGCAGTGAGATTCGTGATCGAGATGTCAACTATGACCGAGGTCGAGCACCGTTGACGGAACAGTAATGACTAGTTTTTGAAATAGGATCTACACTTGTACTATTAGGGTTTGTAAGAGACATGTCTCAAATAAATAAGGCAAAAAGATAAGGAAGAAGGGCATGTAATATTCACTTGACAAGAACACTTTTCAGAAGAAGATTCTCTTTCTCTCTCTAGCAAGATACAAACATTACCTTTTTATCAACATTCTTGCTCATATTATTCTAGGCTTTCCCATCAGATCGGGGAATAGTTCGAACATTCTCGGATTTATCTGTCACGCATCATTGCCAGGAGGAACAATCATCTAACTCATTCATATTGGGTGAATCATTCTTTCTATTTACTTAAATGCCATTTATTGTTATTTATTGCTAGTTACTCCTCCATTATTGTTCATACTTTTGGAGTATTTGATACAGGATATTATTAATCCCCCACTGGATCAGCCCCATATTATTCGTACTTTCAAGATCCACGTTTAGGAATATTATTATTAACTAGGTTTAACCCATCATTACATAAATATAAAGGTTTAACCGAAAGTTATACTTTTTGGTCAAACAATTTGACGCTGTCCGTGGGGATTTCCTAGTTAAATTTTTAGTTTGCTCTAGATTTACAACTAATGCGGATTGCTAAAATAAAAAAAAAAAAAAGAACAAGATTCATTTTCCTTGTATACGCAGATCTAATATGGCAGGTAATAGAGAAGAAAGAGCGAGAATAATGAACGACCTCCCAACCAACCTCATGAGCATCATCAATGAGAGTTCTGAAGCAGTGGACGAGGACGCAATGCCTAATGCCTCCCCCAGGCAAGGCGGGTCACCCCTCTTCACTGTAGCATCACGAAATCTCTTGGTAAGGGAACCTCCACATCTGTGGCGGAAGAGACGCCTCCAGCAGTAAAAAGCTCCTTGAGGCTTGACTGACATGCTAACCAGCATCCTCCATAAGCCCGTTTGGGATGAGGCTACAGAAAACACAAGGACTTGCATTATACCACTAACAGACGAGCAACATGATCAACTTCCTCTTCTTACAATGACATGTATTACTCACAATATTGTTAACAAAGCAGGTGACGACACTCTTGTGGCCATTCTGAGAAGAATGGAGGATATGAAAAATGAGAACAAGGTATTTCGAAACCAAATGAGAGAACACCAAGAAAGGGTCGATAAAATACTGGGCGCTCCTAAGCTCTTGCCAAAGAGAGATGCCGGTCGGTTCGTAGAGCAGCCGTACAGAGACTATGCCACCCCCACATGCCATATCAAAGACCTTCAAAATGCCGGCCTACCTGAAAATATACGACGGTACGACCAACCCCGAAGACCATGTGACCTACTACGTCACCGCCGTGAAAGGAAGTGACCTCGCCAAAGAGCAAGTATCCTCTATTTTGTTGAAAAAATTCGGCGAGACCCTAACTGGAGGAGCATCAACATGGTATTCACAGCTGCGCGCGCGTTCCATTGAAACATTCAAAGAAATGGCCGACAAGTTCGTGACGGCCCATTCTGAGGCCAAGAAGGTAGAGGTGAGAGTAAATGACATTTTCGCTATCAAACAGTCGCCGGGAGAGGGATTGTGGGAGTTCCTTTCCCGATTCAACCGAGTAAAAATGACCATACTGAATGTATCAGAAGGGATGACTGTCGTAGCTTTCCAAAACGGGCTGAGCAGAAATGGTTCAAGGGCAACAAGAAAGTTATTAAGTTGGCTTATGAAGTACCCCCCAATGACCTGTGACAAAATACATAACACATATTGCGTCGAAGTCCGAGCAGACGAGGACGACCTCAATGGGCCGACCCATCGACTGACCTTGGTGCAAGCAGAATCCAGGAAATATAGAAGAAATGATATCAGAAGAGATCTCGCGGCCTCGCGACCTAACCGAGAATGACATCTCCCATATGTCAGAACCACCGCTGCTTCCTCATCTCGCCATGAAGAGGGCCCACCCCGATCAAGAACAGGGCCTCATCGGAACGAGAGAGGTATGCCCCCTTTATTATCCGCTCACAATTTTGTTACTCACCTACAGAGATAGTCTATGCCTTAGAGAAACTCGAACCAAAGGTGAAGTAGCCACAAAAGATGAGGTCAATCCCGAATACCAGAAAATCATACGCCCTCTGCGATTTCTATCAAGAACGAGGACATATAATCGAAGATTGCATCGCCCTAAGACAGGAGGTCGTAAACATGCTACGACAGGCACACCTCAAAGAATTGCTAAGCGATCGGGGAAGGACCAACTTCGCCAGAGGACGTGAACAATATCAAGGGCCGCCGAAACCGCCCTCGTTGGCCTGCACCATCCACATGATCATCGGTGGCGGGGACGACGCTTCCATCAACAATGTGAAGTTCACCACAACCCACAAAGCTCAAACGGTCGATCATCCACGAACGGTATGATGAACTCGAAGAAAGTATCATCTTCGATAAGTCAGATACCAACGGTTTGGCCTTCCCTCACTATGATGCTCTTGTTATCACTTTACGAATTTTAGATACCGACGTGAGACAGATTATGGTAAACGATGGGAGCGGCGCATGCATTATCCATCCTCTAGTACTTGCACAAATGAAACTCGAGGATAAGATAGTGTCGCGCTGCATCACACTAATATGCTTTAACAATGCAATTGAGCGAACATCCGGCGAGATCACACTCCCCGTCCTAGTAGGTGGCATCACTCTGGAAACCACATTCCATATCATGGACCAGGACACAACATACAACTCCATAATAGGGCAACCATAGATACACACCATGAGAGCCATCCCCTCCAGCTTGTATAAAGTCATCAAATTCCCAACTCCATGGGGAATATTCAATATATGAAACAATGCACATCCCAGGAATGCTACCGCATCGCCTTAGACTGTACGACCAACCAACAAACGAAGGATAAAGAAAAAAAGGCATAGCAATCAACAGGGTCGAGGTCGATATGCGATGACAGTGAGGACGTCATCAGAGACCCCAATATGGTCGAGGCCGCAGGATCGATCATAGAGGACCTCGACTCCGTTTAGTTAGACAATAACGACCACTGCAAGAAAGCTTACATCGGCTGCAAACTTCAGGAACCGGGTAAGTTTCATGAATTTCTAACTGCTAACGCGGGCTTATTTGCTTTTAGCCATGTAGATATGCCTGGTATCCAAAAGGAGATCGTCACGCACAAATTGAACATCGATTCAATCCACCCTCGGTGAGGCATGTTAGGCGTAAGTTCAATTCGGCAATTAATGATGCAATACGCGAAGAAGTGGAAAAATTATTAGAAAATGGCTCAGTCAGGGAGTCGAAGTACCCCTAATGGGTCGCCAACATAGTCACGGTGAAAAAGAAGAATGGAAAATGGCGGATGTGCGTAGACATCACTGACCTGACAAAGCTTGCCCCAAGGATTCATTTCCATTACCCCATATCGACTAACTCATCGACGCAATGGTCGGGAACGAACTACTAAGTTTCTTGGATGCCCACTCGGGCTATAATCAGATCCTCATGGAGGAAGAGGATCAGAGAAAAACCACCTTCATCACCCACCAGGGGACGTACTGCTACAGGGTCATGCCCTTCGAGCTGAAAAATGCAGGGGCAACTTATCAAAGATTGGTGACGAAGTTGTTCAAAGACCAAATTGGTAAAAAGATGGAAGTTTACATAGACGACAAGCTGGTCAAATCCAAAAGGAAAGAAGATCACATCGACCACTTGAGAGAAGCCTTCGGCATACTCAGGCACTACAGAATGAAACTGAACCCCGAAAAATGTGCATTCAGCATGGTCTCAGGAAAATTCTTGGGTTTCCTAGTGTCACAGCGAGGTATCGAGGTCAATCCTGACCAAATCAAGGCCATCGAAGGGATACCAGAGCACTTGACCACCAAAAAATAGGTTCAGAAGTTGACTGGTCGTATTGCCGCCCTTTCAAGGTTCATTTCACGATCTTCTGATAGGCGACATAAGTTCTTCGGCGTACTAAAAAAGGATAACGGCCTCACCCCTGAGTGCGTCCAAGCCTGAAGGAGTTAAATGTGTACTTGTCATCGTCATCGTTGCTTTGGAAACTAGAACCGGGACAGCTCCTCCTCGTCTATCTCGCCGTGTTCGAAGTAGCTGTGAGCGCGGTCCTGGTCGGAGAAAATAAAGGTATGCAATCTCCCATCTATGACATTAGCAAAACACTAGTCGACGCCGAGAAAAGGTACCCCATCTTGAAAAACTGGCTCTAGCTTTAGTCGTAGCTTCATGAAAGCTTAGACCATATTTCCAATGCCACCCCGTCTCGGTTGTCACGACTTTCCCCTTAAAAAGCATTTTGCATAAACCCAAGCTATCAGGCAGGTTGGCCAAGTGGACCATCGAATTAAGCGAGCGCTATATCACATATCAGCCGCGAACGATGATAAAGTCGTAGGTCGTCGCAAATTTCATTACCGATTTCAGTGCAAAAATAATGCCCAAAGTAGAAAAAGAAGTCGTCCACGCTTCTCCCCAAACAAAAGATCTCTGGGTCCTGTACACTGATGGTACGTCTAACGCGTCAGGGTCTGGCCTGGGACTCGTACTCGAAGTCCCAACAGGCAAAGTGATTCCCCAGTCCATAAGATGCCCGAACATGACTAACAACGAGGCCGAGTATGAGGTTGTAATTGCAAGATTAAGACTAGCACTCAAATATGGGGCGAAACGGCTAAGATTGCGCTGCTATTCTCAACTCGTGGTCAACAAAGTTAGAGGGACTTTCCAAATCAAGGAACAAAGGTTACAAAAGTACCAGACTGAAATCTGCAAGCTGCTACCCGAGTTCGACGAATGTCTACTTGACCAGATCCCCCGAGCACAGAATACCATGGCAGACGGTCTACCAAATTAGCCTCATCTATGATAAGTGGGGGATTTGACAACTTATTAGCGCTTTTTAGCTTTCGTTTTAGTCAAAAAGCATTTAATTGTGTTCCCGAAAACTGATGAAATATGTTTAATTGAAGGAATATTAGAAGATGAGCCCCCGAGATGAAATCCAACTCAAGAAGGAGTAATCTGAATTCATGGACAAAAAAGGCACAAAAGCTCAGAAGTGCGGACCACAGAATATCATCTGCGGTTGCAGGTTATGAAGGAAAACCCATCAGAGACTAGTGCAAAGTTCGGTCCACACATGAATTGTGCGGCCGCAGAAGCTGGGTCAGAGCAAAGTTTAGAGAATTTGCAATTCAAGTTCAGCAAAAGTGCGGACCACACAATTATTGTGCGGCCGCAGAAAAAGAGCTCTGCGGCCGCACATGTAAAAGTGGGGAACGCAGAAGAGCAAGGTTCGGCCGCACATGTAAAAGTGCGGACCGCAGAAAGAGTGCAGTGCGGCCGCAGTTCAAAATTATGCGGCTGCAGACCCCTGATCCTGTCAAGCTGAAGAAAAGTGTGGACCGCACATGAAATTGTGCGGCCGCAAAACCTTCGAAAGGGCATTTTTATCCGAAATTTCCAGCCCTGTATAAATAGACAAGTGTCATATTTTTAGGTTAACTTTGGACATCAGCAGTTACATTAGCCGTTTCTCTTTACTTCTTTTAGTAGTTGTTCATATTTTGAGCTATTTTAACATAGATTTTATCATTTCAATCTTGCAAAATGAGTTTAATTATCATTTTTTCTTCTTTTTCTTCAATTTCAAGCATGAGTAGCTAGATTTTCACCAACCCTAGTGTGTAAACTTAATGGGTGTTTGATTTATTGCTTGTTTATGGTTGGGTGTTTATTATTTAGCCTTGTTTTTGCTTTATTTTAACGAATTAATGGTTGCAAACATTAGTTCATGCCTATTTGACTTGGTCTCTACTTGAGAAAGAGAGACTTAGTCTAGGAAAACTTCGCTAGCAAGAAATTGGGTCAATCGAGTAATTGATAAACCCAATTAAAGGGTTGAACCTAGAGATAGTAAAACCCGACTTGAGCTTTTTATCAACCGTTTTGTTCGATACCCATTTCGATTTGAGAAAGCCAAATTAGGAAAAATCACTCTCTAACCGAGAGGTATTGAGTGGGTAATTGAATGTTGATAGCTATAATACACCCCGACCAATAAAACAAACTTTAGAGTTTATATCCCATTAGGCAAACACCAAGGTGAAGGTCATAGCCTTAGGCCTTTTACAACATTTGAAAAATAACAAAAACAATCTTCTAGTTTTATTTCTTAAATTGCAGTTGTAGTTTAGATTAAACTTTAAAACAACCAATTTTTACGGAAGTGCAAATTTAGATATACAAACTCACAAGCTAAGATATATACTACTAACTCCCATACATATAGCTCCCTGCGGAATTCAACCCCGACTCTTATTGTGTATTACTATTGCATCGACCGTGTTCATAACCTCGAATAGAGGAGTGAAATTGGGCGAGATCAAGCTACCAAAAATATTGCAACCGGAGAAAGAAATGTGGTCCACCTCCTCAATCATCGATAGATCAAATCGAGATAAGAACCATAAACCTGACTTGGGACTGGCGCAATCGTATTGTTACATATTTGCAGGATGGCGTACTCCCAGATGATAAAAAAGAGGCCAAGAAGTTGCGAATGCAAGAAGCCAGATACAACATCATTCATAACGACCAGTACCAGAGAACGTATGGCTGCCCTCTGGCGAAATGCTTTGGCCCAAATCAGACACGGCGCGTCCTTGAAGAAGTACATAAAGGACACTGTGGAGCTCACTTCGGCAATCGAGCTTTGGTCAGATGCCATATACGGGAAGGGTAGTACTGGCCCACCATGAAAAAGGAGGCCGCGAATGTTGTGAAAAAATGTGAGCAATGCCAGAAGTATGCCCAAATGATTCATCAAGCAGGCGAACACCTATACTCAGTGACTTCCCCTTGGCCGTTCATCAAATGGGGAATGGACATCGTAGGCCCCCTCCAGACAGGACAAGGTAACGTACGATTTCTTTTGGTTTTAACTGACTATTTCTCTAAATGGGTAGAAGCAGGAGCATTCGCCCAAATACGCGATAAGGAAGTGATCGCCTTCATATGGAAAAACCTCATATGTCGTTTTGGTCTCCCCAAAGAGATCAGCTGCGACAACGGATCCTAGTTTGCGGGAAAAAAGGTCGCTGAGTTTTTTGAAAAATAGCACATCAAAAGAATACTCTCAACGCCATACCACCCCGCGGGCAACGGGCAAGCGGAATCCTCCAATAAATCAATACTGAACATCATGAAGAAGAAACTCGAAGACGCCAAAGGACTGTGGCCGGAAATATTACCGAAAGTACTTTGGGCCTACCGAACAACGACAAAGACGGGCACAAGAGAGACACCATACTCATTAGTCTATGGGACTGATGCAGTAATACCAGTTGAGGTCGGGGAGCCCAGCCTAAGATACTCCCCACGAAAATGGACCCCAAAACGATGACAGCAGAATGCAGGAGCTCGATGAAGTCGAGGAACAAAGAGATATGGCCCACGTAAGAATAACGCTATTATAACAAAAAGGCAAAGATCAAGCCACTCAAAGTCGGGGACTACGTGCCTAAGCCAAAACACAAGCAAGTTAAGACCCGCAGGAAGACAAACTAGGAACAAATTGGGATGGCCCGTACAAAATCACGCCAACAATGAACAAAGGGTCATTCCAACTAGAAACAATGGAGGGAAAGCGATTACCAAACAATTATTAATATTACACACAAGTACTTCAACTTTTAAAAGATGGTGTCCCTAAAGTCGTACTCTTTTTTCCCTCACTTGAGTTTTGTCCCAATTGGGTTTTCTCGAGAAGGTTTTTAACAAGGCGATGAAGGGGACACTTCAGGATTGAAGTGCGCATAGACGAAGGCACCGGACAGCTAGTTCATTGCTTGACCTCTCAATACTTTTCCAGGTCGACTATGAAGGGACTACATAGACTGGGACTGGGACTGAAATGCCAGCCAATGCCTGAAAAATATGTAAATTTCTCCAAGTGTATGATCAAGCACAAATGCATGAAGTTTATTTCTATTTTCTCCAAAATTACAACTAAGGCAATGCTGCCTTAAAATCATACCGCCGACAAATGCCACGCCTAATCGGCCCTTGGCCATAACTAAGCATAGGTTATACTCGAACTCATTCAAATCAACACCTAATCGGCCCTCAGCCATAAGTACGTGTAGGTTATATTCGACCTCGTTCGAATCAACATCTAATCGGCTCTCGGCCCTAAGTATAGGTGTTATTCGACCTCGTTCGAATCAACACCTAATCGGCCCTCGGCCATAAATAAGTATAGGTTATATTCGACCTCGTTCAAATCAACACCTAATCGGCCCTTGGCCATAAATAAGTATATGTTATATTTGACCTCGTTCGAACCAACACCTAATCGGCCCTCAACCCTAACTAAGTAAAGTTATATTCGACCTCATTCGAATCAACACCTAATCAGCCCTTGGCACGAACTAAGTATAGGTTATATTCGACCTCATTTGAATCAACATCTAATCGGCCCTCGGCCATAAATAAACATACAATATGTTCGACCTCGTTTGAACTAACATTTACTAGCCCTCGGCCATGGTTAAACCTAAGTTTTGTTTCGACCTCGTTCGACCCTACTCGAGCTAAGTTATTAAGACTAAGAAAACCAAGGCAACCAAGTAACAAAATCAAAAAGTATACAAACTCGAACAGAAGAAAAAAGAATCAGGTACAAATAACAAAATTGGTATTTCATACTTAGAATATATTTTACAAAGGCTCGAGAAGACGCCCACAAAAAAACCACAAGTCCGCGACAAAACAAAAAGAAGGAAAAGAAAAGCTACTAATCACCGCCTGGCCTAGCAGTGCCATCGGCCTGATCGCCTAGGCCATCCCCATCCTCCCCTTCACCATCACCATCGCCATCAGAATAATCATCCTCATACCAGGCGTCCTCTTCAATCCGATCCACGCCCGCATCCTCCTCATCGTCACCGGCCTTCGGTGTAGCAGGATCGTAGCCACAAGCGACACGAGCTCCACGTGCCTTAACACGAGCATCCTCGAGGACGCCTTCCGAAATGGTTCCCACCCTTATGAGATCTCTGAATATATCCGGCTGGGCCTCACCGTGAATCCACTCCACGTATAAATCTCGAGGAACATCAAGAAAATTGGAAACACGGGAAAAGAGGATGGTCGAGCCAATAATAGTGCCTTCTCGATCTCCAGAGCGGCGACTCGATCACAAAGGCCAGAAGCCTCTTTCTCTAATTCTCCAATTCTCCAATCCGCTCATCAAGCCGCTCCTCTTTGAGTCTGGCCGTCTACAAGGAATTCTCTTGCTCGGAACGAAGAACACGGATTACGATCTCCAAAGACTCCATCTTCCTCTTAGCCCCTGACCGAGCTAACTCTGCCTTCTCGAGATCCGCTGCCTTCTCGGCGACCTCACCACATAAAGCATCAGCTTTGTCCTCGAGTTCGGCGTGCAACGAGACCACCTGGGCTTGGAGATCGCTGCACTAGGCTTTGACCCCCCTACTAACCTCTAGCTCATCTTCTTTGTCCCTTAGCGCCCCCTCAAGAACGCTGCATTTTTCGATGACCTTCACTAGCTCGTCATCCTTTTCCTTTAGCTCGTCTCCGAGAGCTCAGAAATTGCCGCCCTCGCCAAACCACCTACAAATCTCGCGATACTTACCACAGTACTCGCGGTATTTTTGCTCCATCTTCAGAAAAATAGCATTACGCGTCTCCTCTCTTCGAGCGCTTTCAATTTCCAAAATCACAGTCTGAAAGAGAAAGAAAAAGAAAACGGAGAGTAAGAACGAAACACAAACTTTGAATTTGACGAACAGAAGTAGATGAGCGAGCAGGCCTAACCGCGGTCACAGCAGGAACAGACTCCGGAGAAGCAGCCTTCCTCTTACGAAACGCAGGAGGAGGAGCCCTCGGCCTCCTCGAAGATCCTCGAACTGAAAAAGAAAGATCGAAAGCTGTCACTATCGATAATAAACTATAGCGAGCAAGCGACCATGAGGTCAAAACAGAAAACAAAAAAAAAAAAGATGAACTCACCGGTCAAGGAAGAAGCAGGCCAAACTTTTTAAGAAAGCCCGGCAACTCACGAATCCCCACAGTGTGAGGCAGAATCCGGCCAACCCAGTCGGAAATGTTCTCGACCGAAAGAGGAGGCGCAGCCTTGGCTGTATGAGAAAGAGAAAAAATGTTAAGAGCCTACGACTAGAAATAGACAAATCAAATACCTTTCACAAAAAAAATGGATACTTACGAGCGTGATTCCAAGTCTCAGGATAGTCGTCCGCATTGGTTACCACGTCTTCAGTTCTGACAAAAAAGCAGCTGAGCCACAATTGACGATTTGCTTTGTCATCCATTTTCAGCACCAAGCATTTACCTCCTCGGTGGCGAAGATGCAATATCGTCCCCCTATAAAAGCTAAGGTCAAAGAGATGCATTAGATGGCGGAGTGTGACCTTGACCCCGGCCAACTCGGCAAATTTTGAGAGCATTCTGATAAGCTTGTAAATGTATGGAGAGAGTTGGGCCGGGCAGACACCGTAATAGCGACAAAATTCCTCCGCCAATCGGAGAAGGGGAAAAGTATAGCCGACCTGGAAAGGATACACATAGAACCCACAATATCCGGGGCGGTTGATTTGTACCATATCGTGCCCTGCTGGGACCAGATCGATGTGCAGGAATGTTGAATTTTGCCCTAAGCTCGGACAGATCGGCCTCTTCCATTAATGACTCCGAGAATTCAGGCTCACCTTCAGGTGCCTTTTAAAAATGGGACTTAACTTTCTCACTACGAGGGATTATTTCCTTCACTGTAGGAAAATTCTCTTCCTCAATGGCGACGGAGACCCTATCAGCGTGAGGGAGTATAAGCACCGCCAAAGGGATAGGGTCAGTTGCCATACCGGAAACAGAGGGTACATTAGTCATGTTGATTAAAGAAGGATATTCAAGCAAGGTAGTGTTAGAAGCAGCGAGAATCACTAAAACCAGTAAGAAGATACGCGACAATGGAGGAAGAAGAAGGAGGTAAAAGATTTTTGTAAGAAGAGACACAACAATTGGGAAGAAGAAGAAGATACAGAGTTTTTCGATTCAAGGGTTTCGTAAAGCGTTATACACACACCCCTATTTATAAAAATTCAAGCGTTGAAACCAAGGAATTAATCCATCATTACCTGGCACTTTAATCGAAGCGGCAGATTCAATCAGAAGACGCGCGCAAAACGAAGCAACGTATTGGAAAATCGCGTTATAATGACGCCTGTCGCCACGACGTCATCGTGATTCGTCGGACATACAACCCCAAGAGTTACGGTTTAGAAAGGGACAGGCTGCCGACTCGCCCCAATCATCACGACTCGTTCACATCGTCCAAATGCTTCGATCACGTTATGCAATATCCGCTCATCGAGCCCGCCTGAGGCCGGCCTTAATAAGCGGAAGGACTAACTGTATAGGTCAAATCTGCCCTAGAATATTTAGGGTAATATAACATTAATGAAAGATTCAGTCGAGGTCGGCCAGGGAGCAGCGAGATTCGTGGTCGAGATGTCTATGATCGAGGTCGAGCACCGTTGACGGAACAGTAAGGGCTAGTTTTTGAAATAGAATATCAAAAAAAATATTCTCTGCACTTGTACTATTAGGATTTATAAGAGATATGTCTCAAATAAATAAGGCAAAAAGATAAGGAATAAATGCATGTAATATTCACTTGGCAAGAACACTTTTTCAGAAGAAGATTCTCTTTCTCTCTCTAGCAAAGATACAAACATTACCTTTTTATCAACATTCTTGCTCATATTATTCTAGGCTTTTCCATTAGATCCGAGAATAGTTTGAACATTCTCGGATTTATCTATCACACATCATTGTCATGAGGAACAATCATCTAGCTCATTCATTATTGGGTGAATCATTCTTTCTATTTACTTAAATGCCATTTATTATTATTTATTGCTAGTTACTCCTCCATTATTGTTCATATTTTTAGAGTATTTAATGCACGATATTATTAATCCCCCACGGGATCAGCCCCATATTATCCGTACTCAAGATCCACATTTAGGAATATTATTAGTAATTAGGTTTAACCCATCATTACATAAATATAAAGGTTTAACTTAAAGTTATACTTTTTGGTCAAATAGATGTAAATATCGAATTTTGGATAAATTATTTTCCTAATTCGTTTGCGACACTGATACATATATATTGGTTGGAAGCAGCTACCGTTACGCGTACTCCAGAAAGCATATGTCAAAACACTAGGCACAAAATTCTGTTAGAAGCCTAAGGGCAAATGTCAAAATTCCGTACAGCCTGCAAATGTCAAAACACTAGGCACAAAATTTTGTTAGAAGCTAAAGAAAGCATATGTCAATATAAACCATGTAAGGTGGCTATCACAGTGAGTTGCTTTCTTCCTTTACTTGTATACAAACATAATTTGGCACACAGCACCTCAACAGATCTATGTTCTTATCCTTTAGAACAAAATCACATAAAATCCTTTTTCTCTGTCACAATCAAGGCTAACGTCATTCCATATATTTGGCATATTGCTCCTTTCTTCAGATTCTTCCTAAAGGACCATCTCATCTTTACCCTATTACTCATTGAAATGGCTGAAAGTATAGTCAGTCATATATCAACGTGCTAGTCGATAGTTTTATAGCTACAAATTAAACCAGACGGACACGCAGTTGTTGAACTTATTAAGTAATCAAATCCTGGGAAGCTCAGCAGTTAATTTCTGCCGAATGGGGATATAGGGAATTAGGGATATTAAGATATATCTTCTTTAACAAAATTATTTTTCCCAACTTCTTACTTAAATTTTAAAGAGTAATTAGTAAGACAAGTTGTCTTCTTAGGTCCACCATACTTTTAGCAAGCACCCAGCATATTGTGATAAAATGCTATACCAAAGAACGATCTGAAAATGAAATTTTGGCCAGTGGTAGATATAACATGATAAGGAATCCAAATATTACCTTTATAAATTGAATCTGAAGGACCACCACTTACTACAGAATATCCATCCGCATTTCCCCAAGTCTCTCTCATCCTATGATTACACTCCTGACTCCCACTATATTTGCATCTTCCCCTACACAATGCTAATTGTAATATTTTATGCAGTTTAACTCCTCTATCGATACAAGATTAAAAGAAGTTTACACTATTAGATCATTAAAGATAGTTAACTACAAGTAATCATTTATAAAATGGTATTAATAAACCGAAAACTAAAAAAGTTGCCTACACAACATGTTAAAATACACTACTCATGTAAAAATTTCTTTACAGTCAGTTAATCCTAATTTATATGGGTTGGATAGAGTTTCAACAAGAGGCTCAGCATTCAATATCAAGGCACGGGAGTTGTTGCTTCCTTACGCACACGCAAGTATACGTGATCGACAAGTAATAGAGGACAATGAGTCCGGATTATCGTACCCAAGGGACTTAAATTAACTACTTTATAACAACTAATATCGTTATTTTATCAAGCAATGATCAAGTTGAATTTATAGTTTATGCTAAATTTTAACTCGAAATTAAATCTGAGAATTATAATGAACAAGTATGTGTTTAGATATCAATAAAACAAATATTCCAGGGTTGCGATTCTATTGCCAATCCTATTGCATTCTAATTGATTTTATCGTTCATATAGTTAATGTAAGATTGCTAATTAATCGATAATGATACTCATAGCCTTCTTCCGAAGTACTATTCGTCTATTCTTAACAAGATTAATGCCTATATTCCTATGGAATTAATCTATTAAGAATGCATGAAAAACACGATTTATATAATTAAGCATGGTGATTAAATATATTCCTATTTTAACCACGAATCCGCTCTTTTTAACAAAGTTAAGAACATGCTTTCTTCAATTCTTATTCTAGTCTAGACTTAGTTTTCCCAAACATAGCATAGATAATTGATAGAACTTAATTGATGGCCAAAACAATTAAGAAATTAAGCATAGATTTGAAGAAACAATCTTAGCCACATTAACTATTAAAACAAAATTATCAAGTTAGAACCACAATATTCATGGCTAATCACAACCCCAGAACAAGGGGTGATTAGCCACTCATGTTCAACAAAATCAAATAACTAATGAAGAAAAACTAAAATAGAGATACTAGTTTTGCTTGATGAATTGAGAATTTGATGATGTTGTTGATGTTCCTATCCTCCCTTTTGCTCCAAAATCGTGTTCTCCCCCTTCACAATGGGTTTAGGGATGTTTATATAGGAGTTGGGAAGGTTTTGGGTCGGTTTAGGGGTCTTCTAGATGAAGTAGGACACTTTTTCCGGAATCAGTCCCCTGGGGGGCGCTGGGCGCTGTCCAGGGGACTGGAGGCAGATTGCTTTCTTCAGTTCACTGGTTCCAGCGCCACAGGCAGCGCTGGGCGCTGGCCTGTGGGCTGGATTCCGCCTTTTTGCTTCTTTCTTCTTGTTTTGGCTTGTTTTCTTCCCCGATTTCGTCCCCGATTGTTTTCAACTTATTCCTACACATAAAAACACATTATATTAACATGAATCAATGTGATTAACATCCAAATCCAAACAAACACGAATTAAATATGGGATAATTTACATGATTTTAGTACTTTTTCTACCACTTATCAGGAGTATAATACGGGACAATTGGTTTTGTGGCTCTTTACAAATCAACTGTAATTTATATCGATTGGATAGACTTTCTCTCAACAAGAGGCTCGGTATCTAATGCGGGTCAAAGCATGTGGTTGCTAACACCTGTCATGATTGTTCACGGAGAAATATCAAGGCATAGGAGTATAATACAACAGTATATACAGTCAAACCTCTCTATAACAATCTCGTTTGTTTCGATATTTTTTGCCTCCTATAGTGAAATATTGTTATAGAGGATATATATTATAACATGATATAAAAATCGGTTGCGAGAAAAACTTGACTTTTATAAAAAGTTGTTATTATATAGGGATGATGTTATATAGATGTCTGACTGTATATGATTCAATTTATATTGTGAGATCCAAACACTAATTCTGAAACTTGTATCGTATTTGGCACTTGAATACTAATAATACTAGGAGGGTGATTGACAATAGAATTTCTAAGAAGATGCACCAACTGAAAGCAAGTCTATTGACTACATAAACAGAGATAGTAAGGAGGTAATTATAATCTCTTTGAAGCAAAATCAGCTTTAATTTTCAAAACATTCTTTTTCCTTAGATCCAGATACCAGTGGATAGTTATTTGCAGCGAAGACTTGACAAGACTTGGTTCCACTAACAAAAAGGCCAGGGACCATTGGCAAAGATGCTTAATAGATATATGAGGTACCCAAACTTGCTAAGATATTACATCTACTTGCAAAAGAAACCAAAGAATCGAATAGCACAAGATGAAGAAATACCATTCACTAGGTTACTTGAGATAACGACAAATATCAGCACTTTCCCCAATATAAAATTATTACTTAATGATTTTTGGTCTATATTGTACAATTCGTACAGTTACTCTTCACATATATATAAGCAAAGTCAAGATGCTCCCACTCTGACCTAATTCCGTTACTTTCAATCTTGTTTCAATGTGAAGGCCTTTCAGCAACTATTATGTAGTACTAGAAATAAACATAAGTCAGAAATGAAATAGTTAGATTACTGGCCTGATTTTTCCAGCCTTTTCTTATGAATGTAAATCCACATCCAGTTCCACACTAATCAAACCTATCCAACGGGTACATCCACCAATTTAAGTAAACGCATATGTGCAATCAATATAAAGTAGTGGAGTGACGGATCAGCATCAGAAATATTTATTGAAACTTATAAATTCATGATAGAGAAGAAAACTAACTAGCAATCAGAATAATTTGGAAAGAGAGGAGGACACGTCATGGCCAAGGTTGAATTGGAGATTCAGGATAAAAATTGGCTCAAGGCAGGTTTGGCTAGTGAATCGATGATCTAAGTTCAAGCTATCAGCAAAGACAGCCATTCATCATCAGATGGTTACTTTGGATTGACAAATGATTCATCAAGATAAAACAATACTTAAACTGAACGTAAGAGTAAAACATGAAGCCATGAATCACTTATGCAAATACAAACAAGCTTAGCCTATATCCCTTCAGGTTAATTTAGGAAAACAAATTTAACGAGGAAAACAACTTGTTTGGTGCCTGAAATAACCTTGAACCACCTAAATAGGCCCGCAAGTATAACGACCCGGCCGGTCGTTTTGAGTATTATAGTCTCGTTTCCCCATTTACTGCTTATTTTAATTATTGTTATGTGACTTGCCGGGGCAGTTAGTTGGTTACGGGAAAATTTCGGAATGAATTGGGACACTTAGTCCCAAGGTTGGAAGCTTAAGTTGTAAGAGTTGATCGGATGTCGATTTATGATTGTAAACGATCCCAGAATAGAGTTTTGATGATTCCAATAGATTCGTATGGTAATTTTGGACTTAGTAGTGTGTCCGGATAGTGATTCGGGGGGCGGTAGTTGAATTTGTCTTGAAACGGCGAAAGTTAGAAAATTAGAAGTTTTTGAAATTGAGAAGTTTGACCGAGATTTGACTTTGTGATTATCGGGCTCAGATTTTGGTTTCGAAAATTTTAATAGGTCCGTTATGTCATTTATGACTTGTGTGCAAAATTTGAGGTCAATCAGACTTGATTTGATAGGTTTCAGCATCGAATGTAGAAGTTGAAAATTCTTAGTTTTTACTAGGCTTGAATTGGGGTGCGATTCGTGATTTTAGCGTTGTTTGATGTGATTTGAGGCCTCGATTAAGTTCGTATCGTGTTTTAGGACTTGTTGGTATATTTGGTTGAGGTCCTTGGGGCCTCGGGTGGATTCTGGATAGTTAATGGATCAAAAGTTGGACTTAGGCAGATTCTGAAATTTTTCCTACTGGTGTGATCGCACATGCAAAGGTTTTGATTGCAGGTGGGAAGCCGCATGTGCGCAAAATCATCGCAGAAGCGGCCAGGTGTGGAGCTGGGCAGAGTTTGCAGGTGCAAAGATTTTGCTCGCACCTACGAGATCGCAAATGCGGAGAAAGGGGTGCAGAAGCGAAGCTGGGTAAGAGGACTAGGGGCGCAGGTGCGAAAGAAGCTATACAGATGCGGACTCGCACCCGCGCGTTTGTGATTGCAGGTGCGGAGATTGGGTCGTGATAAGTTGGTATCAGAGCCTATGTTACATAGGTCTCACGAGTCATGAGCAGGTTTAGTAGAGTCTTGCGGATCGGTACGGAGACGTGTGTACTTATCTTCGAGAGGATGTCGAACCCTTAGGAAAATTTTCACATTCTTGTATTCTTGTCGTGCGAATTTGTTGATCCCGAAAACTAAATTTTTGTTATTTTATTCTCCCATAGATGGTGAGGAGATATGCTACCGGATTGAACGGTCAGCCATTAGTACTACCTGCTAGAGCCACGAGGGGTCGGGGCCGTGGTAGAGGCCGAAGTGCAGCTCGTACAACAGCTAGAGCAGCACATTTAGACCTACCAATTACTCCAACTCAGGAGCAGACCCCAGATATAGTTGAGCATGCATATGATAAACAATGTATTTTAGCCATATCTTGACTTGTTTATCATAATATTTATTGATGAAATCCTGGTATACTCCTGTAGCCAGGAGGAGCATGCTTAGCATTTGAGGATTGTACTACAATTGTTAAGGGAGGAGAAGCTTTATGCCAAGTTCTCCAAGTGTGAGTTATGGCTCAGTTCAATGGTGTTCTTAGGGCACGTGGTGTCCATTGAGGGGATCGAGGTAGACTCAAGGAAAATAGAGGTGGTTCAGAGTTGGCCCACACCATCTTCAGCAACTGAGATTCGGTGTTTTCTTGGTTTGGCCGGTTATTATCGTCACTTTGTGGAGGGTTTCTCGTCCATTGCAGCGCCTTTGACCAGATTAACCCAAAAGGGTGCTCCATTCAGGTGGTCGGATGAGTGTGAAGAGAGCTTTCAGAAGCTCAAGATTGCCTTGACCACAGCTCCTATTCTAGTTTGCCTTCAGCATCGGGTTCTTATACAGTGTATTGTGATGCTTCTCGGATTGGTATTGGGTGTGTCTTAATGCAGGAAGGTAGAGTGACTGCTTATGCTTCGTTTCAGTTGAAGCCCCATGAGAAGAACTATCCTGTTCACGATTTGGAATTGGGAGCCATCATTTATACATTAAAGATTTGGAGGCATTATCTCTACAGTGTGTCTTGACATGTATTTACGGATCATCGAAGTCTACAACACTTATTCAAATAGAAGGATTTAAATTTGAGGCAGCGAAGATGGTTGGAGCTGCTAAAGGACTATGATATTACCATTCTGTATCATCCAAAGAAGACCAATGTGGTGGCCGATGCCTTGAGTAGAAAGGCGGTGAGTATGGGTAGCCTTGCTTTTATTCCTCTTGGTGAGAGACCGCTTGCGTAAGACGTTCAGACCTTGGCAAATCAGTTCGTAAGATTAGATGTTTCGGAGCCCAGTCGGGTTCTAGCTTGTGTGATTTCTCGGTCTTCCTTATACGATCGCATCAGAGAGCGTCAGTATGATGATCCCCATTTGCTTGTCCTTAAAGACACGCTTCAGCACAATGATGCCAAGGAGGTTACTATTGGATATGATGGGGTGTTGAGGATATCGGGCCGGATCTATGTACCCAATGTAGATGGGCTGCGTGTGTTGATACTTGAGGAGGCCCACAGTTCACGGTATTCTATTTATCCGGGTGCAGCAAAGATGTATCAGGACTTGAGGCAGCATTACTGGTGGTGAAGGATTAAGAAGGATATAGTGGGGTTTGTAGCTTGGTGCCTTAATTGTCAGAAGGTGAAGTACGAGCATCAGAGATAAGGCGGATTGCTTCAGAGGCTTGAGATTCCAGAGTGAAAATGGGAGCGTATCACCATGGACTTCATAGTTGGGCTCCCACAGACTTCGAGTAAGTTTGATGCTATTTGGGTGATTGTGGATCAGTTGATCAAGTCCGCGCAATTTTATTCCAGTTGGGACTACTTACTCTTCGGCGTTGGCTGAGATTTATATCCGCGAGATTATTTTCCTTCACGGTGTGCCAATGTCCATCATTTCATATCGGGGCACGTAGTTTACATCGCAGCTTCGGAGAGTAGTGAAGCGAGATCTAGGGACACAGGTTCAGTTGAGTACAACATTTCACCCTTAGACAGACGGACAGTCCGAGTGCACTATTCAGATATTGGAGGATATGCTACGCGCCTATGTCATAGATTTCAGGGGTTCTTGGGATCAGTTTCTGCCGCTTGCAGAGTTTGCCAACAACAACAGCTACCAATCGAACATTCAGATGGCTCCATATGAGGCTTTGTATGGGAGACGGTGTGTGTCATGCCTCGACCTCGGGGAGCGTGACCGGCACTCAACCGATATACCCCCGTCGAGCAAGCCTGCTAGATACTTTCTACCCGACCTTGCACATGAATAGAGTAGAGATGTATTCCATTATTTAAACATTGAGAGGATTTCATAATCAACAACAATTCCATTACCATTAGTAACTTCATTTATAATTCCCAAAATATATTACTCATTCACAGTTTGAAGTGGAACACGTGATACAATTACAAGATTTTCTAGTTTTGACTTTTCCAACACTAATGTATAACCCACACTATGTCTACGGAGCCTCTACTTGATAGGAGTGACATGATGGTGCCGGCGATAAAGCCCCAGCTATACCTCAAAACGCTATACACATGAAGCCAAAAGACTTAAGACCCCGATATGAAGTGTGGCTATCGCTGATCGACGTTGCCTGCTATAGAACGACCTGCATCCATTAAAAGATGCAGCACCCTCGGCAAATGGGACGTGAGTACATGTGGAATAGTACTCGTATGTAAGGCAGACAGAACAACATATATAAATACGGTAACTCAAATTAGAGGCAAGTGAAGTACATCAAGAAACTATGAACGACCCACAGAATTAGATGTCAAGTCTTATTATACTTACATTATTCTGAACTTCTTTTGGGATCAAGTATGCCATATTAACTATGCGTGGGATACAAAATATAATGTAAATGTAACAACATGTACATACAAGGGCAATGGAAGTGGCACCTATCGTTCGTGTTGCCTATGCATCTCACCAGACCGTTCATAGGGTTCATTCATATTATGCACCTATGCCTTTCACAGACTGTCCATAGGGTTCATTCATATTTTACACTTATGCGTTTCATAGATCGTCCATAGGGTTCATTCATATTATATGCCTATGCATTTCATAGATCGTCCATAGAATTCATGTATTATACACTTATGCGTTTCATAGACCGTCCATAGGGTTCACATATTATACATGTATGTGTTTCATAGACCGTCTATATGATTCACATATTATACACCTATGCGTTTCATAAATCGTCCAAAGGGTTCACATATTATACACCTATGTGTTTCATAGACCGACCATACGGTTCATTCATATTATACACCTATGAAACCGTCCATAGGATTCACATATAATACACCTATGCGTTTCATAGACCATCCATAGGGTTCACATATTATACACCTATGCGTTTCATAGACCGTCCATAGGATTCACATATTATACACCTATGCGTCTCATACACCGTCCATAAGATTCACATATTATACACCTATGCGTTTCATAGACCGTCCATAGGATCACATACACAATACACCTATGCATTTCATAGACCACCCATAGGGTTCATAACACATCATTATGCACATGACCATATATAAACTCAAAGCGACATGATTAACATTAGATTCAAGGTCGTAAGTTCCCGGATCATTGGAATACTTCATGTTCATGCTCATCATGAAGAAACACAACTCATTACACTAGCACATGCATGGTGAATTAATAAGTCGATCTGAATGGCACATGGCCCAAATTCGTTTTCCATAAGATTCATCATGATTTAGCATAGGGTATCTCCCGTTCATCTTGTTATTTGCTTGCTTGTCATCTTAAGGTCATTAGTAAACTTCATGATTCCTGGGGACTTAATATCGAAGTCATTTGCATTTATTATTTAGAAGCTTACATACTATGATTGAAACTATTGGAGCATACAATGCCTCATAATTCTCATTTTGGCGATGCGGCCATATTTCATGTTCATACTATCACTTACTTGTACTTGCCATGGATGATCATAGGACATTAATAACATTTATCATATAAAGGAGTCAAAACTCACTTCATAATCATCCACACATTCTTTCATTTCGTTGACACTATTGGCCACAAATGTAATTCTCATTCTTGGCACGATGGCCACATTTATCATATCTCATACTCGCTTTTTTCACTTTCAAGCCTCATCATAGGTTATCAATAATAAGAGCATTGAGTTTGCTTTCCAAAATTAAGCATAATAACATTTAAAACATTCAGGAAACCGTAGCATCTACTAATGAGAACGTAGGAGCTTACAACACATTGGAAACAAAAGTACAAATACGTTCATCTCATAACCTTTCACACCATATATCACATCCTTAGTACTTTCAACTACTTACAACATCATTATTTCATTGGCTCTCTTGGCCATATACATGATCACCATCATAAATATCAACACATAGAATTTTCTGAAAATCACAACTTAAGTACCACATATGAACAGTTAAGAGTCTTAGGCACATTGAGATTCTTACACAATTTGGCGTAATAGCTTTCATTTGAAACACGACTAGAAGTCATAACATTTTGATACGCAACCCATACTTTGAACATTTTCCCGAAGGATGGCATAACATGATAAGAGCATTAGGAACACCTATTGAATATATCTCTTTCCGCATAAAGCTTATTCGGAATAGTCAATTTATAATGAACAACTCGGGACTTACAAGAACATCATGGGATTTAATTCTTAAGAAAGAAGTTTAGCCAACATACCTTTCTTGAGCTTTCCTTACATTACTACAATGTTTCGGAAATCCTAGCAATTCCAATCTATTTTGAGACATAACAGGATTGAACACAAATTAGGAAGATATTCATGGTTTCAGCTCATTTGAGCATTTTATCAAACACTAGGTGTGCAAATTTGACAACAAGGTTCTTCTACAAGATTTCCTTCACTCCGCAACCAATTCAATACCAAGAGTTTACTCATATTAGCTCAATTACCTTCCCACCATCCTCATAGCTACATGCATGCATAAATAACAACTCTCATACCCAATATCACACTCCCAATTACCCATCTTCTGCCCCAAACTCGAAATTGAAGACTAGGGTTAGAACTTTACCTCTTGGGTGAAGATCTTGTGAGATTTTCTTGTTGGATTTCAAAGCTTGGACAAGGATTGATGAACAACACAGTTGGGGCTTCCTCCTCTCTCTAGAACACTCCCATCTTCTCTCTAAAATCATCAGAGTTTTGTTCCAAAATGAGCCTTAAGGGATTTTAATCAAATTGGGTTCGGATTATAAAATCAGAAAATGGACCCTCCGAACACAGCTCTACGGTTGCAGTGTGGACTGCAGAATGGATATGCAGTCCGCAAAATGGGCCGCAGAATTGATGCCAAGAACTGGGCTGCTCAGGTCAGGTCTGTAGCGGGTCTGCGGTCCGCCAGACCAGTTCTGCAGTCGCATAATGCGCCGTAGGACTTTCCTCCAGAAATCTTCATGCTGGATCCGCGAAAACATTATGCGGTGGGCATATTGGACCGCAAATCGCCCCTCCAAAATTGGCCATTTTTCAATTGCACTCTACGGCCTATCTGCGGCTACATAGTGGATCGCAGAAATGCCCTACTCTGCAAAATATTTCTTCAAATCTCAATGGACTATTCAACCCAAAAAGTTCGTATTTCTATAATCATCAACACATGAGCCTACCTTGGCATAAACCCCGGGTTTTTATGAGGCCTTACAGCGTCAGTCTCTGGTTGGTTGGTTTGAGCCGAGTGAGGCTAGGCTATTGGGTACTGACTTAGTTCAGGATGCTTTGGACAAGGTCAATTTGATTCAGGATCGGTTTCGCACGGCACAATTTAGATAGAAAAGTTACGCCGATCGGAAGGTTCGTGATGTTGCTTACATGGTGGGGGAGAAGGTATCAGAGTTTCGGCTATGACGGGTGTTATGAGGTTCGGGGAGAAGGGCAAGTTGAGCCCTCGTTATATTGGACCTATTGAGGTGCTATAGAAGATTGGTGAGGTGGCTTACAAGCTTGTGTTGCCTCCTAGTCTATCAAGTGTCCTTCTAGTGTTTCATGTTTCTATGCTCCGGAAGCATGTCAGTGATCCATCTCATATTTTGGATTTCAGTTCATTTCATCTAGATGGTGATTTGACTTATGATGTGGAGCCGGTGGCCATTTTGGATCGCCAGGTTTGAAAGTCGAGGTCAAAGAACATAACTTCAGCGAAAGTGCAGTGGAGAGGCCAGCCAGCCGGGGAGGCTACCTGGGAGGCCGAGCGGGAGATGCGGAGTAGATATCCACACCTATTTGAAACTCCACGTATGATTCTGAACATGTTCGAGGACGAACATTTGTCTAAGAGGGGAAAAATATAACGATCCGGTCGGTCGTTTTGAGTATTATAGCCCAGTTTCTCTATTTACTGCTTATTTTATATTTAATTATTGTTATGTGACTTGCTGGGGCAGTTCAATAGTTCTGTATGGTAATTTTGGACGTAAGAGTGTGTCCGGATAGTGATTCGGAGGCGTAAGAGTGTGTCCGGATAGTGATTCGGAGGCCTGTAGTTGAATTTGGCTTGAAATGGCGAAAGTTGGAAAATTAAAAGTTTTGGAAATTAAGAGGTTTGACCGAGAGTTGATTTATGGTTATCGGGATGAGATTTTGGTTTTGAAAATTTTAATAGTTCCGTTATGTTATTTATGACTTGTGTGCAAAATTTGAGGTCAATCGGAACTTAATTTGATAGGTTTTGGCATCGAATGTAAAAGTTGAAAATTCTTAATTTTTATTAGGCTTGAATTGCGGTGCGATTCGTGGTTTTAGCGTTGTTTGATGTGATTTGAGTCCTCGACTAAGTTTGCATCGTATTTTAGGACTTGTTGATATATTTGATTAAGGTTCCAAGAGCCTCGGGTAGATTCCGGATGATTAACGGATCAAAAGCTGGACTTAGGCAAATTCTATAATTTTTCCTACCGGTGTGATCGCACCTGCGAAGGTTTGATCGCAGGTGCGAAGGCGCATGTGTGCAAAAATCATTGCAGAAGCAGCCAGGTGTGGAGCTGGGCAAAGCTCGCAGGTGAGAAGCTTTTGCCCGCACCTGCAAGGTCGCAAATGAGGAGAAAGGGGCACATAAGTGAAGTTGGGTGAGAGGATTGGGGGCGCAGGTACGAAAGAAGCTCCGCAGATGCGGACTCGCACCCGTGTTTGTAATCGCAAATGCGGAGATTAGATGGAAGCTGTAGCTCGCAGAAGTGACTAAGTTATCCACAAAAGCAGGACCGCAGGTGCGGTCAATTTGGCAGGTGCGAAAGCACTGGGCAGAATACAAAACGGAGGGGTTCCGACATTTTTGTCATTTTGAGACTTAGGGAGCTCAGATTGAGGCGAGTTTTGGAGGGATTATTAAGAAAATTGTCGGGGTAAGTGATTCTAACTCGGAATTGGTTAATATACATGAATATATCATTATTTTCGTCATTTAATTAGCGTTTGGGTTGAAAATTGTAGAAAATTTCATAAACTTTAATTCAATGGTTGAGGGCCGAATTGTAATCGGAATTTAGTAATTTTGGTATGGTTGGACTCGTGGTTGAATGGACGTTCGTATTTTGTAACTTTTGTTGGGTTCCAAGACATGGGCCCCATTGTTGACTTTTGTGTTGACTTTTCGGATTTTAATTTGGAACTTAGCTATTTTCGTATGGAATTGATTCCTATAATTTTTGTTGAGTATATTGAATTGTTTGTGACTAGATTCGAGACTTTTGGATACTAAATCACGAGGAAAAGGCTTATTAGAATAAAGAAGTTGCACGGCTTGAGGTAAGTAACACTTCTAAACTTGATGCTGATGGTATGAAATCCCTGAATTACGTGTTATGTGATTGGTGTGGAGGTGACGTGCATGTGAGCGTGCACCGTAGAAGTTGTGACTCATGTTAGAAATCATGCTTAGGCTATTTGTTGGTGTTATTGGGACCCACAGAGGTCGTGTTGCTGTTGAATTACTTACTTAATTTATAATTAAGTACTCAGTCATATCTAGCATTTGCATTTCATATCTCAGTCTCTGTTGTTATTTATTGATACATCATATTATCATTTTTGGGCTGCTTTTTTATGACATTGTGAGCCCAAGAGACTGGAGAGATTGATGACTGAGTGAGGCCGAGGGCCTGATTGTGAGGATGTTTATGGGATCGGGCTGCACGCTGCAGCAGGCTTTGTTGATTCATGCCATGATTGGCTTATTATTATAGCGCTTGGGTAGGATCCGCTCCTCCGGAGTCTGATTCACCAGCAGTGAGCGTAAGTACCTACTGTGTGCGAGTGTCGAGTGATTTGGAAGGATTGAATGACTGTGAGGCATGAGTGATTGTGAGGACTGAGTGACTGTGAGGCATGAGTGACTGTAAGGACTGAGTGACTGTGAGGATTGAGTGAATGGGAGGACTGAATGAATTGATACTTAGAGAGTATGCATATGATTTTTATCACCGCATTGCATTATAGTTGGCATGCATAATTAATATGCAGATATAGAGATGTATCATTCCTCATTCCAGTTATACTTGGCATATTTTACCTATTTTGAGCTTAAACTATTTCATGTCTACATTCCTCCTCTTTTATATCCATATTTGGGTTGTGCCTATGGAGCTCGTCACTACTTTCAGCTCAAGGTTAAACTTGTTACTTATAGAGTTGGTTGTACTCATACTACACCCTGTACTTCATGTGCAGATCCAGGTACTTTCGAGTACGGTGATTGCTGATTTCGGAGCTTTTATCAGTTTTGGAGATTCTCGAGGTAGCTGCTTGGCATCCGTAGGCCTAGATTCTCCTTTCTTTCAGTTAATTGTAATGTTCTACATTTCTAGATAGTGTTTTATTAGTCAGACTATGGTCTCCTTTAGATGCTCATGTACTCAGTGACACCCGGGTTTTTGGAGTGTATTGTATTGAGATACGGTATTTATGTATCAGTAATTATGAGATTTCACTCGTAAGTTTAATTTATTATGTTTTCAAACGAATGTGTAGTTTATTGTGGTTGTTGGCTTGCCTAATATTGCGATAGGCGCCATCACAACAGGTGAGATTTGGTCATGATAACGAGCCCTTTCTTTAATTTCTTAGGCTAGGTATCTCTTAAAAAGGTTATTTTTTCATTTCTGTTTCTCATGTAACTGTTGTTCTTGTGATCCTTATGAGTAACTTAATGTACATGTAGTTATAGCCTGTTCGACCGTGCTTCTTTTTTTCTACAAGTATTTTTTGGGTCAAAAGTTTTTTTTTTATTTTTAAAGTTAAGGTATTTGGCCCATGTTTTAAGACGAAAAGGTGCTTTAAGCAGAAGCAAAAACAGTTTTTGAGAAAAAGTATTTTTTCTTCGAAAGTATTTTCTAGAAAAGTACTTTTGAGAGAAATATGCTTAAATGTATTTTTTAAAAAGCTTGGTTAAATGTTAATTGCTGCTCAAAAGTGCCTTTTAAATTGATTAGCCAAATACAAACTGTTTTTCACCAAAATTATTTTTTTTAAAAACACTTTTGAAAAAAAATATTTTTCAAAATAAGTTAGAATTTAAAAATACGGTTAAACAGGCTATAAGTCTGTCATGAGGTCCTTCATTAATGAGCGACGAAAGATGCTGCTTTGCAAATGTTTCTGTTTTCCCAAGAATATATAAGGGAAAATTTTGGTTAATTATGGGATATAATATATTTTGGGTGTTCACCAACTCAGGCTTAGAAACAGGAGGGTAGAACAAGGAAGTTTGCCTGAGATGAACAAAGAAGAAGAAGATATTAATTTTTGTCATTATCGTTCCTAATGGAAACACATGGAAAAGTGCTTCAACATATTCCAACCAAAGTTCAAGCATGTCATACACTTAAATAACGAATTGGCCGTAAAATAAAGCAGCAAGAGGAATGCATACAGTTTATAATTTCTCCATTAGTTTCCTAGGAGAAATTAGAGCTGCAAAGCACACGAAAAGACAATAGCTTGAAGCTCATATCTCTTCTATATGAGAAATGATGGTCGCAACATTAACTACATAGATTCGCCACCTCAGAGAGAATATATTCATATTGACAAGACAAAAATACCAATTGATATTACTTCCTCAAACTTATGAATGTGTACAGCAGTGGAGACATGTTTTATTGCTTCGTTTACTTTTTCAGATTGCAGCAGCAGTACAATTTTACCCAACCAAACCATAGAGTGCGAAACTTCTTTCAGTTAACACAAGCAAAAATACAAGAATTCATTATTGCACAACCAATTAGTTTTCGTAACAAGTTTCTATCTATTTTTGTGGTGTCAGAAGTTAATTTGGGGCCTATTGGCCAAGGATGGAGCCTATCATTTTACAGATAATCCATTTAATACAACGACGAAGAATCATGGTTCTAATTTCTTTTAAGAAGAACTGGATGCTAGACCCATTAAAGCAAAAGAGCAGTCACTGACACATTTTAACAAAAAATTAGATTTTTAAATGGAAAAATGTAACACCCGATCGTTGACTTAGAATCTCTTTCAGTTTCAGGGAGCACATAAACTGGATCACCCTGCCAAAGACAGTGAGTCTCTTTTAATCTGGAATATATTACCATGTGAACTGCCAGTTAGGAATATCAGAAGAAACAAGGTAACTAAGTAAAAAAGAAACTTCTGGTTGGATTAAAAAAAAGGAATGAGATCATCAAGTTATGGTGAATATAATAGTATCGTACAGGAATAAATCCATTTCCTTGCCCCACCTATCACCAATAAACAATACTTAGCATCTAAAACTACCCTAGTTTATTTTCTTAATCCTCATCTTCCTTTTATTGATTCTCTAGTCCCTGAGTCATTTCAATGTTAAATAATATTCCAGTACAAATGTTATAGACCAAAGAGACTATGCATAAATAACACTGACGCCAGGCATGCAAATACTTGAAAACTGATTCTCCTCTTTCAGCATTTAATTTGTTCTACTTGTGGTTTCTAAAGGGGACGGGTCACCCCTTTGATTCTTCCATTTGCTAAAATTTATTCTCCAACTGGCCGACCCCACCATCTTTTCCCTCTGCTATATAGAGCTTCCTCAACAACATCTCAATACACAAGCCTCACTGACTTCAGTCATTGTTCTCCACTATAATTACTATACCTTCATTCCAATTTATTTCATACTTTTCAGGACTTGCTCAAGCATTATTTCTCTTTAGTTTCAGTTAGCCCCATTCATTATTTTCTCTGTATCTAAGGCATTTTATACAACACAGTTTCAATATCAAACAATGGCATCCAATTCCCTATCTGCTTGGACACCAAAAGAAAACAAGAAATTTGAGCAGGCACTTGCTGTCTATGACAAGGACACACCTGATCGTTGGCAAAACATTGCTAAATACGTTGGTGGAGGAAAATCAGTTGAAGATGTTAAGCAACACTATGCTATCCTTATAGAAGATCTCAAGCACATTGAGTCCGGTGACGTCCCATTCCCAAAATACAGGTCAGGAGGAAACTCTCGCTAAGCTAATCAAGAAACCAGTTGCAGGTAAAAATCACGTTATTTCCTAGTATGTTCTGGCTCCAACTATATGTACATATGCCATAAATTTTAAGATATCTACATATGTTATTCTGAATAGGTGATATACGAGGAAACTCAATGCTGGTAAAAAGCATAATCCAATTGGATTAATTACTCCATTTAAAAATAGCTTCAGTTAATAAATGGTCCAAAAAATTTTCTGACCAAACTCCTAATCATTAGTATTATAAATATAAAGGTAATGCCTGGCCACATTCCATTCAACTTAGCTTCTTATCTTGTCCTTGAGTCCACATGAGATCTAATCCCCCTTGCCTTTTTGGATAACATTCCTAGGGTCCAATACTTTCTAAATATAGGTAGGGGTTGAGAGACTCGCATGCAAAATAAAAGCCTCCACTTCTTTTCATGTAGATACTCCGTACCCGACCATTATCTTACTCAATATTTTATTCCTTATTTTGAAATCTCTGTGATTCTAAAACCAGCATAGAGTTTGTCTTGACATAGACTTTGGCTTTTTCTTTTTTTCAAGTCATGGAAGCTCTTAGTGGCACTATACTTTAACGTATCAACTGTCAATTCATGAGATGCGTCAAACTTCAACTTTGAATCTGCTTAACCTTTTTGTGCCTCTACTTTTGTTTTAAATAAATAATTTAAAGTAAGTAGTGATCAAAGCCTCTCTTTATGCAGGCGTACGAGGTACAATTTATGCCATATAAAAACCATTCAAGTCGAAGACCTAAGCGTACGCTGAAGATTACGGCAAGAAATATTACTCTCAACATGTACACTAGTATTATTTTCTTCTTCTAGCTAGGCTGATGTGTTACCATTGTATTGCCCTAATATCCTTTTGAATAAAAAATCATATTACATTTTACGGACGCTAAGTAACTATACTGTGCTTCTGTAATGCCAAACGTCTCATCACAAGACAACAATCACACAAATTTCATATTATACACTGAAACGAGCGATTAAGACATTGAAAAATCATAAAACACATATATGTGGAAATTGGAAATAAGTGGAGATTATTCAATGGCTAACAGAATATGTCCCAGCTGATGATGCCGTTGAGAGATTATACGGGGCGTAATTTTGACATAAGGTTTAAAATAGAGATCTTAATATAGGAGTATTATGTTCTAAATGAGCTATACTGTGGCAGATTGGGTTGCACGCTCGACATCGCTCTGGCAAAGCTTCTTAAATAAATTGGTCACGGGTAGATCTTTCGGAACGACATTCGCGTTACGAAATCCGAGGATTCAGTTGAATCCAACAATTCTGGACAATTCTTAGATGTATTTGCAAAAAATTATACTAGCATTTTTAAGAAATATTAAAGAACCCATAATTTTAAAGAAAAAGGCAATTGGTTCAGTGTTAAATTCAAAGAGTAAACCCATGTCAAGTTTAATATCTTTAGCCGTCTCCGGGTATGATTTAGTTTGTTCACTGTATCATTATATTACACTATATGCTCAATTAAACCCAAAAAAAGCTCAACCCTAAAATCATAAAGGTAAGTAAGTACATGTAGTGTTTGGGTTGGACATGACTGCACAGCCCAAGGAAATAGATTGAAGTCCAAAGTGCGCACCTCTAATGCATGGGAAAAATGAGAATCAAAATAGCAGGGGATGTAGAGTTTGGCCGCCGGGTTCAACTGAATGTACTTTTGATGCGGAGTATAAATTTATTAAAATTACAATAAATGATAGGTCTGAACTCATAACTTTAAAATATTATGAGTTCAATACTAAAAATCTCAAAAATTAAACCCATAAAATTTAAATCTTGAATTCGCCCTTACAAAATAGTATGAGAAGAACTTATTACCACTTTTGACCAAATTAAGTCAAGGTTTTGTAGCCTAATGTATAAGTCAAGAATTGTTTACCTCCAACTATAGGATAGAATTAATAATATTACGTACAAGAAGTTACAAAATATTTCGTAAGTTGTATAATGTATGGATGATTAGTTTTGGGTCATTCGTTATGATAATTTTTGCAAGTAATAATTAATTCATCGGTTATCTCATGTTACATTTACAGCTTCATTTTAATAAAACAGTTTGTTAACAACCTGAAAAGCATATTTAGGTTCAAATGGAGAATTCAAATGGTTTATTGAGAGAGTTGAAAAAACAAGAGAAAGGGAGAGGAAAATAAAAGGGAAGAACTTTAACAGATAAATTCGGAAATTTATCCGCTGGTTGAGAGCGGAATCCGCAAAGCTGTAAGAAAATTACCCACTAAAAATCTTCAACGGCAGAGACCTGGTCTTAGCCTTTTTATTACGTGGCAGTAAAACAGGAGACCTCTTTTCACATACATCCACGTCGCTATTTGTCCTCCCTAAAGAACCGCTCTGTCAACTTCCAAAGTTTAAACTCTCCCTTATATATATCTTCTTCTTTTACTCTCACCCTTCTGTAATTCCACGAAACTGGAAAGTAGTCTTTAATAAAAAGTACTCAGTAAATAAAAAAAAATGGTGAAGAGGACAGCATTATTTGTAGTGTTGGTGGCGGCGATGTTGGCCGTGAGCTGGTGTTGGGGAGAGGAAGCGGCGGAGAAAGCAAATATGGCGGCGGGAGAGATGAATAACAAAGCTCAACAGGTTAAGCTAAGTGCTTCCGAAGCCATGGACGACGCTAAAGACAAGACTGGCTCTTGGGCTGATTGGGTCGCTGGCAAATTCTCACAGTAAGCAATTAATTCCAACTTACTATTAATTCACATTCTTCTTTCGCTGCATTTCATAGACGACTCTGTACTCATGAGGATGTTGTTATGTACAAAGCTTGCTCACTTTATATCTGCTGTGACATTGTCTAGGCTCGTGGACGGACCATTTGGATTTAAATTAGACATATCTTTTAAGAAATTAATTCCTGGAGTCTCAAAGCATTTGATATAGAACTGCTTTCCAACTTCTCAAGATGACAGAATTACAGTACTGAAATAAAAAAAATTAGTATTCGATATTCGATATTTTGATATTTTAGTATTTGGCACGATATTTGAATTAAATTTTAAAAAAGAATTGGTACTCTCACGGTCCACTTTAATTGATTTCTTGATTTTTTCTTTTTGTGCTTCATAATATTTGATTAATTAACTTCTTCTTTTTTTCAAAGTTGTCCTTAGAGTAAAAAATTCAGGAGTATTAGTTATAGAGTATTAGTTATATCTATATATTATTAAGAGGGAGAGGAAAAAGCCCTCTCCTTAAGCCAAGTGGCAGTCTAGAAAAAAGCCACATGGCATAACTAGTTAATAATTAGTTATTGGTTAATGTTTTTTAATTTAAATATCTATAAAATAATAAAATAAAATATTTTATAATAAAAAGAAAATTTAAAAAAAATTGTCCATTCAAATTGAAAAGTAGTTTCAAGGAGTTTTTAAATTATTTTAAAATAGAAAACTAAAATTACAAAAAAAAAAAAAAAAAAACTGCTAATTTAAAATTTCTTTTTTTTTTTTTATAATTTTTGTTTTAATTTTAAGTAAAAAATATAAAAATTTAAATAAAGTGATATGCTAATAAAAGTTACTATTAACAATACAATAGTACTAAACATTGGATAATATAATAAAGATACAAGTCCCCTTAATTTAATAGAGATTTTATTCACTAAAATTTAGAAAATATTATTGAGAAAATAGATTAAAATTTTAAAAATAAAATTATTTCAAAAGTAATAAAATACACACACACACACTCTCTCTATATTATATTATAAAAAACAAAGTGGTAGACAAAAATATTAAACAAAGTAATATGCTAATAAACTTTTTTATGACAATACAATAATACTAAACATTGAATAATATAGTGAAGAAAAATACAGAACCAAAAAGTTATTCGATGACTATACAATTCCCTTTAATTTTAGAGATTATATTCATTAAAATTCTAAAAATATTATTGAGAACAACATAATAAAAATTTAAAATAAAATAATAGTTCAAGAGTAATAAAATGTATATCTTCTATTATATACAAAAAGAAAGTGAGGAGAAAAAAATATTAAAAAAATAATATGCTAATAAAAATTTATATTAACAATGTAATAATACTAAACATTGCATAATATAACAAAGAAAATTACAGAACAAAAAAGTTATCCGTGATTATATAACTCCATTTAATTTAATTGAGATTTTATTATTGGGTATATCGTATTGACAAATAAGATGACAATTGAAATTTATTAAAGCAATATAATCTAATATGTTCAAACAAACCCGATCATAATTTAATTTAATTAATATTTTTAAATATTTTTCAATGACTATTAATCATTAAAATTCAGATAATATTATTAAGAACAATAGGATAATATTTAAAATAAAAAATATTTTAAGAATAATAAAATATACATCTTCCATTACAATACAAAAACAAAGTGGTAGACAAAAATATTAAACAAAATAATATGCTAAAAAAAAATTCTATTAAAAATGCAATATTACTAAATATTGGATAATATAATAAAGAAAAATACAGAACAAAAAAGTTATTCGATGCCTATATAAGTCCCTATAATTTAATAGAAATTTTATTCATTAAAATTCAGATAATATTATTGAGAACAACAGAATAAAATTTAAAATAAAAAAATATTTCAAGAGAAATAAAATATGTATATTCTGCTATATTACAAAAAGAAAATAGTAGTGAAAAATAAATAAATCAATATGCTAATAAAAGTTTCTATTAATAATATAATAATATTAATGAGAAAAATAGGATAAAATTTTAAAAAAAAAAAATTTCAAGAGTAATAAAATATATATCTTCTATTATATTATAAAAAGAAAGTAGTAGACAAAAATATTAAACAAAGTAATATGCTAATAAAAGCTTCTATTAACAATGTAAATATAATAAATATTTGATAATATAATAAAGAAAAATACAGAACAAAAAATTTATTCAATTACTATACGACTATATTTAATTATTCATTTAAATTTAGATAATATTATTGAGAATAATAGGATAAAATTTAAAATAAAAAATATTTCAAGAGTAATAAAATATATATCTTCCATTACATTACAAAAACGAAGCAGTAGACAAAAATATTATACAAAGTAATATGCTAATAAAAATTTATATTGACAATGCAATAATACTAAACATTGCATAATATTACAAAGAAAATTACAGAACGAAAAGGTTATTCGATGATTATATGACTCTATTTAATTTAATAGAGATTTTATTAATGGGTATATCGTATTGACAAATAAGATGATAATTGAAATTTATTAAAACAATATGATCTAATATGTTTAAACAAACCCGATCTTAATTTAATTAATATTTTTAAATATTGATTGCGCATCGCGCGGGTACGACTACTAGTTTTCAATGAACAAATTAAGGTAAATATAGTCAATTTCATTGTCCATTAATGCTAAAATGTAAATCTTTAATATGCGTGAAAGCAAATCAATTAAAGTGGACTGGAGGGAGTATTAGGTATGGTATTCAGTATTCAAAAATAAAATACCGAAATACGAATATTGTACCAAAATATATACTAAGTTATATAATATACATATGATTGATTATAACATAAATAATAAAGTTCTAAATTTTACTTTCCTTATTTTTTTTAGTTTTATTTAACCTTTGTCACCTTCTTTACTACTGTACTTGCATTTTCCTCTTTTCTTTGTTGCCTACTAACTTTTCAACCTTTCTCTTCTCTAGGTTTAACATTTATTATTTCCATATTTTTTCACTATATTATAGTATTTTTTATTTTTGTATTTGTGTATATTTTACTTAAGAATATTACAGTCTGTGACTTTATGCACTAGTTAATATTCGTGCCGAACAAACCAAAGTTAATTAGGTATGGTATTAGTATAGTATTTTAAAAAACTGAATATCAATAAAATGAATCGAAACGTCTAAATATTGTACTGTACAGACGGATGAAGAGCCCTACCCGTAGTAACTTATATAAGTGTGAAACACATAATGAATCAATTGTCAACCTTTTAAAAAGATTAAACTAAATTGTAAATGGCCATCTTTTATATAATTAAAACTTTTGATAAACAAAGAGTTCCTTAATTTTTTCTTCTTTTAAAATAGAGCTAAAAATATCGAAACGGAGGGAGGGTAGAGATCAAGTAATCAACTTTAAATTTCATTTTCGGGAATGTCTAGAGTGTTAAAAATATGGGAGAAGGTCTAGAAAATTAATTAAATGGGCTACGCGATGCTCATTAAGCACCCAGTGTTACAAAGTAAACGTAAATTAGTTTGTTTCATTACCATTCGTTGCCTTCTGGTCGGATTGCCTATAAGTGCCTTTTTTCTTTCTAAATTTTTGAAATAACACATACGTAACTACTAGGTGCATTGCAATCGAAGTATCAATCTTTGCTAAATTGGTCAAAAGAGTCTGCCACTATGTTAGTCTAAAAATTTGCGGGATTTATTCACCCTTTATATCAGGTACCAAGACGATGCAAAAGATGAAGCCCAAGGATTAATGGATAAAGCTAAGGATACCGCATCAAATGCAAGAGATTCCATAAATTCTGCTGCACATGGTAAATTTTCCTCTTGAATTCAAAACTTTAGTGAAGCCGAGGGAATGACCTCGGCTACTTCCTTACTTAGTAGTACGTTGAAAGAATTACTTGTTGGGTTTAAACTTGGTTAGCTTAAAATAAAGAGTGGGAAATGGAGGGAAAAATGAAATACTTGAACTTCCCTCCTTGACAAAGGGACATCCTCCCGTATTGGAGGAAGAAAAGGCTTTTGATGGGTATATATACAATTGCTCTTCTTCTAGAAAAAGGCAAGCCTCATGCCGCTGTCATTGCTCGGCTTCGGCTTCGGCTTCGGATTCGGTCAAAGATTGATTGATTAATCTTTGTGGACAAAATTTCTTTAATTATTTAATAAAATATTAATTAAATTAGCCATCCGTGCGCGACCAGACCCGATTCATTTCTTTCCGGATTTTATTTAAATTTCCCTCCAATTTTTAAGTTACTGTTCTGAAGAGTTGTGAACTTTCAGAAACATTCTGTTTTTAAGTGACTGTTCTGAAGAGTTGTGAACTTTCAGAAACAGTACTTCCATTGGCTATAAATTCGCTTAGATTCTTACTTACGAATTTTCTGAACTTCAACTCTTCTGCACAAATATATTCCAGTGTGATTTACAACCATTAAGTGGTTCGCAGTTCATCAAGTTTTAGGTACCGATACTTGGTGAGTTAAATCATTCTATCCTGGGAGGATAATATTCCAACACTTCGGTTACTTGAGGGGAATAATTTCCTTAAAGACGCACTGTGTATTCAGTGGGCTCGATTTATTTCAAAGTTACTGTTTCATTTTTTTTTTTTTTGTTGTTGTACAGGTTCCTAACATTACTACTAATATTCAACGTTTTTTTGCAGGAACCCAAAAGTATGGTTCTCGAAAGGCTAGTGAGATGGCTGGCATGGCATCGGACAAATTTGGTGATGCTAAAGATCTTGCTTCTGAGAAGGCAAATCAAGCTATGGATGCAGCTGCAGATACCGCTCGTCATGCCAGTGAAAGAGGAAAAGAAAATGCATATGACGCTTATGCCTATGCATCGGAGAAAACTGGTAAAGCCACAAACATGGCTACCCATTTTGCCAAAGATAAAGCTCATGATGCTTATGCCTCCGCATCTGATAAGGCAGGTCGAGCCACTAACATTGCTTCAGATATGGCAGCTGACACCAAAGAAAGAATTAAAGATAAATCTTATGATGCCCATGATTTTGCCAAAGAGAAACCTCATGATGCTTATGCCTCTGCATCGGATAAGGCAGGTCGAGCCACAGACGTTGCTTCAGATATGGCTGCTAGCGCCAAAGATAAAGCTTATGATGCCAAAGATTTTGCCAAAGAGAAAGCTCATGATGCTTATGTCTCTGCATCGGATAAGGCAGGTCGAGCCACAGACGTTGCTTCAGATATGGCTGCTAGCGCCAAAGATAAAGCTTATGATGCCAATGATTTTGCCAAAGAGAAAGCTCATGATGCTTATGCCACCGCATCTGATAAGGCACGTCGAGCCACGAACATTGCTTCAGACATGGCTGCTGACGCTAAAGAAAGAGCCCAGCATAAGGCTTATGAGGCCAATAATTTTGCCTCTGAGAAGGCGCACGATGCAGTAAATGCAGCTTCCGAAATGGGTAGTTCAGCTAAAGAGAAGGTTAAGGATAAAGCTTACGATGCCTATGGTTTGGTAAATAACAAAGCAGGTCAAGCAATGGAAAAGGCTTCAGACATAGCCGGTGATGCCAAAGAAATTGGTAAAGATAAAGCTTTTGGTGCTTACGGATATGCACATGACATGATGGACCAAGCAAGGGACGGGGCTTCTAACATTGCTGGTAATTCAAAAGACACGATGAAAGCCAAAGCATCTGATGCATATGATTTTGCCTCCGGTAAAGCGGATCAAATCATAAGAATGGCTACTGATAGAGCCAACGATGCGAAAGAGAAAGCATTTGACGGATATGAGGGCGCGAAATCAAAGGCTTATGAAACTTATAGGCCTGCTAAACACAACCTGAATGAACAAGCCAAGGATAAGTATGAAAGTGCAAAAGAGAAGGTTTCGGAAGCTACAGGCAAAGTTGGAGCAAAGATGAGAAGTGGTAAAGAATTGTGAGCAATTAGTAATAACAGCCCCTGAAAGGAAATCTCGCATGGGAAGAGGTTCCTATTAGGTGAGCGGCTTAGATTTTTACTACATTGTTTCTTCCTTTTCTTTTTGGGTCGACTATTCTTTTTGTAGGACAGATGAAATTCTTGACCAACTCAATTCCGTATGGTCATCGCTAGCTTATATTGAACTTAATCAATAAAGAGAATATGTCATTGCAAAAGTGAACGCCCATACCAACAAAGCTGAAGAAGTCTTTGTACCAAATGTTAAAAGCTTAGTACTGTATTGAATGAAAATGCTGTTACTATCGTTGAATTTGGGTAGTATTCCATCATTTCAAATTAAGACTGCTGGATGATAAGACCCATGCGTAGATATGAGAGGTGTCATTGTAGGATGACCCAGGAACTGTTGCCCAGTCACGTTTTGGGTAGGAAAGACGTTTTACAAGGGCCTCCTAGTCTCCTACGATATGTCCACTCATTTTTGACCTTTTAGTAACCCGTAGATGCTAAAGGGCTTTGATAAGTTTCTTGACTCATATAGATAATGAATTCAAATATCATACTTAATTGGGTGGTAAAATTTCTATATTACACTTTCTGTTTTTTTGGCTTTCCGAGCTGGAAAACTCCAAGTTATTAATGCAAATTTTGTTTTATACGAAGATAGTCTAAAATAAAAAGGTGTGTGTGTAAGGCAAAATCGGGTTTTCCATAAAAGGATCAATCGAGGTTGAATCTCGAGGTTGAACCTCGGGACCGGTTACCAGACCGGCAATCGGAACCATATGATCGGTGATCGGACTGATATCCTATATCGAGGTCGAATCATTTGACCGATGTTCGGACCGATGTGTGATGTCGACACCAAAAACCGGATGATCGATGCTCGAACCATTGACCGAGCATCGAAGTCGGGACAGAGTCAAGGCCAGATTCGATATGGCGATCGATAGGCCATCCCGAGTTTGACCCCATCGATATGCCCGTGGCGTTCGCTGCCAACCGGTGATCAAAGGTCAGCGACACTGCTCAGAGCTGTTCATGGCACGTGGGGTCCTCACCTAACCTGCAGTACATCCACCAAATCTGCAGAACCTTCACCAAACGTGTATGAGTTCTACCAACTATACAAGGACACTGAAATGATTGAAAGAGACACCACGTGGGCAACCAGGGGGGGTAGATTTTTCCTATATATATGTATTAATGCACTGGGTTGGGGGACACGTTTTTTGGAGCTAAAAACAAGAAACAAAAAGGCAATATATTGATTACCTAGTTTTGCAATTGTAATCTCTCTCTCAAGTATTATATCCTTTCTCTCTTATCGTATACTTGTTTGCAATCGAATTCGTCACTTACTTATCGTTTCCCACGCTCAAAATTCAATTGATTTGTTTCCAATTTTTGGGGCAAACAGTGTGTATGTATAGAAAGGCTCGGATAGAAGCTCTTAAAATAACAGATACTTTATCCTACGAGGCGCTTATTTTAGTAAATAAAAATAACTGAGGTAAAAGATAAAACTATGATAATTCTTACTAACTTCAATTTTAAGGTTCATTTAATAGACATACTAATTAGGGAAGTAATGTCTTGCTTTAGTGTCATTCCTGCATAACAATTAGTCAATCACTATATATATTATTAATCTAATAACATCTGTATTACAATCGCGTTTAACGACGCATTTTTGTAATGACTGACTTGATCTAAATAAGTTATTTTTCTCTCTTTTATTGTGTTACCTGTTCATGTGTGACGTTAATATTAACTACAGTCGGTTCAGTATGTCATTTTTCAAATTCAAATTTTCAGTTTATCACGGCTTGTCTAATCATTCATAGGATAATACTCACACTCCGTTTGACTTTACTAATTGCATTTACATGCAGAGGAGATTAAAACATAAATTGTTTCCATTTAAACTACATATAAGTATAAGGAAAAAGTTGTGTCGAGATGCAAATGTAGAGGTATAATACAAAAATTAGTTCGCTGAAGGTGGACAAATACTTTGAAACACCCAAAGTTAGAATCTATGAAGCTACTTGGGAGAAGGAGAAACAAATCAAATATTTATTCAATAATCAATAGATTGCTTATACTGGAATAGAAACTGATGTTGTTGAGAATAACAGTACGTAAAAGACCAACTCACCACTGTGGTGAAGTGGTGAAGCAGTGAGTACTCTTTCATCCTTAACCAGAGGTTTTGGGTTCGAGCTTTGGATATGGAGTCGCCTTTGTTAGGGAACTCTTTACCCCAATGTGGGACTTTCCGGCACGAATATGAATTTAGTCGGGCCTTAATGCGGGTACCGGACACCGGGTGGAAACGAAAAAAAAGAAAGAAGAGAATAACAGTACGTTAACATATATACTCTTTTTGCTGGAAAGAGTTGGTAGTGTTCATTAATAGCCGTTGCTCTGCGACTATTTCTGCCGAGTGATATATTATGTCTATGATCTATCTCTAGAGATATGGATACCTAACATGCGAAATTAAGTAGTAGAGACTAATAAGTTTTACTGTTGTATCATATATAATAATGTCAATATCTCACGTCGCCTGGTTTGGCTAACTATGGCTGTGGTTTTATGTTCACCAGCCATTTACTGGCATGGTTTGGTCCCTTTTTTTGACGTAAAGATTCTGGGATATAGGGCCTATAGACCAGTTCATAGTGGGTTGATGAATTAATGCACTAAATTATCTATGAGTACAAGGCTCAAGCATTATGTTAGTTCTTAATCATGTATTGAACTTCCAATAATTACCTACGAAGATCATAGTTTGCAAAGCTTTACTATATTGTAATTTTCATTGCAACAGCTATCACCGCATAAAATCACCAGTCCGAAAGTAATAGAATTGTCTTTTTCAATATAAGAGACTGCAAATTAGATCCTTTCTTTTTTCTTATTCTCGTCTCACTTATAATTGGGTAATTATGAAACTGGTCGATGAAGAAACAACGATATTCTCCTTCAAAATGAGAATACCACAAGTAACCTAAATGAGAGGGGTAATACACTCCTAGTCCTAGCAATTGTATTTCTTTGAGCTGGTTGATATGTCGACAACACAATAACAAAAAAACAAGACATAAAAAGCGGGACCGATTAGAAAACCAACTAGCAACCCCAATTTACTGTACAGAAAAGTAAATTAATTGAGACTTCTCGATCTAACTTATAAAAGGAGTAAACCTAAGGATCAATTTCTAGTTAGATTCTAAATTACTAGGAGTAGTTACATACTACTAACTTCGGACTTTCCGAAAATGTTGCTGGGTGATATGACACAGGTGCGACAACGTTTTAGACAGTCCGCGCAACATAGCTACTAACAACATAAGATAGATAAATTTACTAAATTCCTTCATTGTATGCTTGAAGGGGGAAAGACAAAGACTAATAAATACTGAACAGTCGGCCTTTGAAGTTGCTAATTAGAGTTTGGAAATTTTGAGATCAAAGAATTAATTATTTGCCTAAACTCTTCCTAATCAGATTTATGCACAAAGAAAAAAGTCTCTAATGAGCCTAATTTAATCAAATAGGGGTTATGCAGTCTTGCCTTAAGTTTGTTTCCTCTTGATAGCTTGTTTGCAGTTGTGCATAAATACCTTAAACACTTGTCTCTTCACGCCCACTTCGTTACAGAACTGCTGCACTTCTTGCTCATCTTGTTTCTGAATCCTCCATCCCAACTTCTCAGCAAATTCTTGCATTTTCTCCTTCTGCTGTTGTGTGAATTTCGTTCGAAATCTCTTCTTCGACGCCGAAAAAGCAAAAGGTTGAATCACCCCTTGTCCTCCGGCACTTGAGTGAAACATGTTCAGATCTTCACTCGATGATTCAGCCGGAACTCCGGTGTTCCCTCCGAAGTTCATCATCACTGGTGGCATCGGACCTCTAGGATAGCTGTGAGAATACTTATGATGATGATGGTGTAGCTGCTGCGGTGGAGCTGGAAGAGAAGGCGGGGGCTGTGAGTGTATACGGTGGCTGTTATTATCATTTCTATGCACAGCAGCTGTTTGTGGTTCGTCCTCTGTCTCTTTCCTGTGAAAGTTGCGGTGACAATCACAAGCTGCACATTTCAGGTGCTCTGGGGTTCCTTCTTCTCCACTTGGCATGAATTCTCCGCAACCATCGAGGACATGTCCTCCCATGCTTGCCGCATGATTCTTGAGACATTCTTTGTATCGGATGGAGCTGTTCCTGTCACTTGCCGAGGTTGTCGATTGTTGTCGAAGCTGTGCTGCAATAACAGTCGGATCTGGATCTGAATTTTGAGTAAGATTATGCTGATGATCTAGGGTTTGGTTAGGACTGAATATGGTATTTCCATGGCTTATTTGTTCATTTCTTGTTCTATCTGGTAGACTTGAAACTATAGGAGCAGTGGGGAGTTTGGCTGCAGCAAAGGCTGTTGCTTCTTGCTGGTTGAGGTGAGATGAATTAAAACCGATAGAATTGGGCATGCCCATATCCTTTTCTTGACCTGTGTGTTCCATAAATCCTAGTATTTGAAATGACTATCTTGATCTTAAACTTACCTTCTGGTAATCTGTCCTAATTTACAAGAAATATCTTCTCAACTCTTTTATAAGAAACTCAGTGATCTATCATAATTGAAGGACAGTGATCTAAGATTTGCCATTTCACCCTATAAAGTGGACATTTTTAGTGCTAACTCCTCAGTTCTCACTAATTCCCTATACGTAAGCTAATTTAAGACGCTGAGAAATGGACAAAAGATTGACCCAATGACTTGGTTAGCTAGGCAGTACGGAGTACTATTCAGAGATGGGGTAATTTCTGGAAAATTGAGAGGGACCCCTTTCTAAATTAAACAGCCGGTCAACAAGTGGTAAAACTAGATTTTGAAGTCACTGACAGTAAACATCAGAGACTTATTGATTAAATGAACGGGTTTTGGAATAATTAATAAATCCTAGACCAATTAGCAGTATTCTTTATCTGCTTAGATGGATTAGCAACATATATTTGAAGGAAAGATGCAATCTTAAAATTATCAAAGAGGGGAAAGCATGAGGGGTTGGAAGCCAAAAGAATAATTAATGAGGAAAGATGGTCCTGCTGTCTCCTTAGAGGCATCAACCAAGAAACCACACTTGAGAAGGAGGCAGTGGAGATAGTTTTGTAGTTAAAGAAAGAGTAATGAGTGACGACTTGCCATAAGACAGTGATGAAAGTAAGACTTACTCCACTAAACAACCGACAAAGTCATGTTCGTCCTCTTCTGCAGCCTGCACACTGGTCCAACAATGTCATTATTGGCTTAGCTTTCTTTCAGTATGTCAGAATTTAAAGAACCGGAAAACGTGGAATAATATGGAGGGGAGCTAGATGAATACAATGGTGATGTGACTTAACTATGGTCCCTGCAAATCTTCCTGTGATCTGTATAAATTCTTTTCCAAAACGTGATTTAGTTTCAAGAATCCAGAAACAAAATGAGTCTTACACCCGTAACAAGATAAGACAAAACGGTTAATCAAAACAATTAGGCGGCCAGTTCATTGATTATAGGCTCGGTAAAAAAGAGAATAGTATTGGGGTCTTTTTGGTACTGTACGTAAGTGTGGAAAGTAAAGTGTGGATATATGGTCCACGGTAAAGCAAGGCAGCAATTTGTTCCCGTTAGTGTGTGTGTCAGATGACAGATGTTACACACACAAAAAGAAAAATCTCTCTCTCTAAACCTTGTTATCAAGAGAATCTGTTAGAGATTTTCATTTAGTTTTCTGAATGATAGTAACGTTACTGTTTCCACAAGCAGTAAAGAAGAAAAATGAGGGAGAAGAAAATATATGATCTGAAGCAAAAATCACTGAAAACGGTTAATTTATTTTATCAAACATAACAAAATCTATCGACTACTCGATCATTCAGCATTAAAAAAAAGGGGAAACTTTACATTGAAAATTTCCTTTATTGGAATTTAAACGAATATGTGGAAGGTTCAACTTGTCATTTGGCGACAACATATTTTCTGGCATTGTAGAGATGAAAAACTCTAGCTGATAGTTTGTTAGAAGCTGGAAACGGGAGAGAGAGAGAGAGAGTAATAAATATAATTTCTGTAATTGTTGCTTTTGATGATCTGTAGGAGACGGATTTGGATATTGTTGCTGGCATCACTGCATCACCGTCCAATTGAAACTTTAGGAGAAGATTATATTATTAGACTTACTGAAAGTAGTATACTAACAATAAAGCGTCCAGGATCAGTGTTTGTACCTTTTTCTTGTTTTGACCAATTAAATAAGTAATCTTTAGTCCGTCCAGTTTAATCATTGATGATTGGAGCTTTTGTTCCTAACAAAGGAAAGATAAAACGATTAGTTTAATCGTTGTGAAGACACCTCTTTTCTTGATTGCTGGAACAAGTTCCAACTGGTTCCTTGTTTAACTAATGTCGGATTAGGGTTTCAATTATTAAACTAAGATAAGGATCTTACTCATAAACTAATTTAACTAGTACAACTGGTAGGTTCCTATGGATAAACGTGGCAAAACCCTAGCCATTTTATCATCACTTTTCTACGATATTTTACGACAAATTTTCGATTCGTTGCATGATACTTCTCAACCGTATCCCTAGACCGGAAGTATAAGAGAGAATTTGTACTAGTACAATAATTAAAGGGATGTTAACTTCTTCTTTTTTTAAAGTTTGTGGACTTAAAAGGTAATTAATAAAATCGAGGACGCTCTATCATAATTGTGTTGGAATTAGCCCCACTGCCAATTTCAGGAAAAAAGGTATTTTTTTTAAAAAAAAAAAGTTTATGCAAATACGTAGAAATTTTGCTTGGATAATTGTAATTTTTATGGAGATTTTTGAATCGCTATTTTAACAAACTAAGAGCTTTAGTTTTAAAAACACTCTAAAACTACTTATTCATAGATTTTGGGGAAAATATGCAAAATTTTAACTAAAACTAGTACTACTGGTTTTGAATTTTCCAGACGAAATCTAGGAAGAAAAAAAAGGAAAAGTAAACGCCACCTAAATTTAAATTCGTAATACTGTATTCTCGTTGTTTCTCAATATTATTTTGTCAAGTTTGGCCGAAATGAGAAATGGATCTTTATGCCTGTTCAGTAGTAAGAGTCAACGGAACATGTCGACGCGTTCTCCTGTGATTGGTTAATGTGGCGGTGACTTGTAGCCGTCTTTAACATTGCACTGTGTTAATTACTTAATTTGATGAAAAAGCTCTTCTATTTATTACAGCTAGTTTTTCTTTCCTTCCAACCCATACTAGTTACTAACTCTATTCCTGTGAATTTATTTCTTTTTTCTTCGTTCTAAAAGGAGTAATTTTATTTTTAAAATTTGGAAACAATTTAGTTTAAATTTTTAATTTTACGCGTAATGAAAATTTTTTATAACCACATAAATATTTTAAATTTATTTTTAACTTGTTTAGAATCACAAATTCCAAAAGTCTTTATTCTTTCTTAAACTTTATACCCAATCAAATAAATTCACATAAATTGAAACGGAGGAAGTATAATGGATCATTATAATGAAGTGACTAAATAAATCCAAATGCCTTTATTGCAAATGTATAAATGTCTTCTTTATAATGTATTGAAGTGGGGGCAAGAGCTTCTTCTTTAAAGAAATTTCTCTCAAAGAATTAGAAGCAAACTTGAATTGTTATCGATTAGTCTAATTAAGTGGGATATTTTCTCTTTTTATCTCAAAATGGGAGCTGAGCTATAGTATTTCTACGTACTCAAAAATTTTTGTAAGCGATATCAATATTTAAAAAAGTAAATAAATAAATAAATTACTGCAAAAATAAGTAATGTTACTTTTTATATTTATATTTAATATTTTTATTTTATTTATTATTTATACATATATTACAAAATAAATTAGACGAAGCGATGACAGTGCTTCAAGCAGGTACCTACGCCCCGATTATTACCGGTATAATACTTGAAAAGCTAAAAAAGTAGAGCGGGTGCATGTAATGTTGGAAATGACACTTCCAAAGAAATTATACAGCAAATTAAGGAAGTTTACTTTATAAGTATAGTATGTACAGTAGTGGTTTGTGTGTTTAGTTGACTTATATCGGTTCTATTGGCGAACAAATTCTGTGATACTAGGTTGATGAAAAGTTGGAAACAGCTGTCCGAAACTAGAGAGCAACTCGAGTATAATATCCGAACTCTCTAAGTGTAAACAAAAATGGATTCGTTCTAAATTAAATCAAAATTAATTAGTATTTCTAAGTTATTTAAGATTTGATATTTGGCAGTTTATTTAATTTATGTTTAATAAATTTATTTATCAAATTCATATTGGAATAGATTTAAGAGTTTATAAATTGTGAAAAAACCTCTTACCACGTTCTCTCTCTAATTTGATAAATTTCTTCTATATAGCTTTTGTTTTTTATTTATGCCTAAATTCTTTTTCGGATTATTTCAATCCTTCAGGATCACTACGTATGAGGAAACTAATTAATTAGGTAAATGCTTCACTTTCGTGATAGGTACTAGAGAAAACTAGATCGCAACTCGAGAAAGGAATGGCATAGATACTAACAAGAAAAATGGATTGAAAACATAATATGGGGTACAATATTGAATAAATTAAGAATTGAAATGAGTCTATTTCTGATACGATAATATGACGGATCTTTAAGTCTAATTCAATTACAAATGCTAATTCAAGAAGAGGATTGCATCTCCTAAAACCATATATAAGTATCAAATTGAAGTGACATTTTATCGTATCAAACTTTTAAGAAAGAACTAGTACATTCAAAATAAACTAAAGAAATTGTCGTCCGTATATTGACTTGGATCTAGCTTTAAGACAACGGGTAAATTATTTATATTTTTTTCAAGAACAGATCAGTTAGACTAGATATCAATAGGAGCACTTTGCTAACTTAAATTAGTTTTGGGTTAAAACTATATATGAAGAATAGTTTGACATTGACGAAACGAAAAATCGCGATATTTTTACCACGAAAAACTTTGATTCCATATTTGTGAGTCTTCTTTTCTGTTGTCAAATACGATAAATTAATACTAGTGTATATCATCAGACTTACAATCTGTTACGCGGTATTTTTCTGAGATTCTTTGGAAGGGCAACGTAAGGTTAAGCAATCGATGTCCGTACGATTGCTGTCTGCCAACTGAGGTCTCCTCCGTATGCTAGACTAGATTGTCAGTGCCGTACGGGAAAACTAATGTCGTGAGCAACTGAGAACAGAAAAGAGAATTGAGAATGAAAAGAAAGCTTGATTGCATAAATGAAAGTTATTACAGAAAAGTTACGCTGTGTCGAGGGGGAGAAACACCAGTACAGAAAATTGTTTGCTTGCTAGAAAGTTTTGAATGCTTGATCCCCCCTAATAATACTTAAAAAAAAAAAACCAAAGTTACATGACTTGACCTAAATAAGTTGTAGGAGCACACTAAAAGAAAATGAAGTAAACCTACTCTATATTTACAATGAAAAGGACTTAGTCTTCTACAAGGTAGAAACAAGTCCGTTTGCAGCAACTTTGTCTTTAATATCAGGGTCTGCGCGCGCGGCGCTGGTTTTCAGTGGGACGATAGAGGCGCCTTCGCTTGTCACTTGGAGCTGACCGTGGCGCTGGGGGTTGGGAGGCTTGCCAGGACGCCATGGGGCGCGTCAAGGGGTCATGGGGCATGGCTGGAAAGCCGCCCATGACATTCTCCCCCACCTGAGTTGGACGTCCTCGGCGCCTTACTTGAAAGGTAGTCATCAATTAGGCTCTTGTGGGCTTTGAGGTTTGTTCCCCTCTCCCAAGTATTCTCCTCTGCATCACATCCTTGCCATTTCACCAAGAACTCTTGGTGATCTTTCCTTGAGGCATGAATCACTCTATTATCAAGAATAGCTTCAGCACGCCTTTTTTCGGTTGAATTGGGACCTCGATTACAGGGTATTGTAAGTTGGCTCCGTGAAGGGTCCTCCGTATCTTCCCGAAAAGGTTTCAAGAGACTGACATGGAAGATGGGAAGGATTTTCCACCAAGCTGGGGTATCCACTCGGTACGTAACTTTCTTAATGCGCCTTTCAATGGATAAGGGTCTAATATATTTTTACAATAGGTGAGGGTCATGGACCCCTGCAAAGAAGTACCGCTTTGGAATTTTGACCATCACTTTGTCTCCTACTTGATACTCAACAAAGTGACGATTTTGATCAGTATGCCTCTTCATCCGCTTTTGGGCTTTGACAAGATAGCTCCACACTATCTCCAAATTTCGCTTCCATTCTCTGGAGAAGCTAGCAGCTCGAGGAGATTTTGACATGTTTGGTGCATTCACAATGTGTGGGAGTAGCGGTTGCTGTCCGGTAACAATTTCAAAAGCACTCTTGTTGGTACTAGAGCTCTTTTGTGAATTGAAACACAGTTAAACAGTATCCAAAAGCTTTACCCAGTTCTTCTACGATCTAGTTACAAAGTGGCGGAGAGATTCCTCCAGCATGCCATTGAACCGCTCCGTCTGGCCATCAAAATGCGGATGAAAACTTGAACTGTGGCTCAATTTTGACCCGAGGCACTTAAAGAGACAAGTCCAAAAGTTGCTAGCGAAGCGCGAGTCACGATCACTAACGATGTCTTTGGCCAGACCCCAATACTTGACGATATGAGAGAAGAAGAGTCGAGCTGTATCTTTTGCTGATATATACTGTGGGGCTGCTATAAAGGTGGCATACTTGGAAAATCGATCCACCACAACCAAGATAGTTGTGAGATCCCCGACCTTGGGCAAACCGGTGATGAAATCCAGGAAAACGCTTTCCCAAGGTCTCTTTGGGACAGCTAGCGGTTCCAAGAGTCCCGCTTGTGTCAAGCGGTCCGACTTGTCCTTCTTGCATACTAGACAAGTCTTCATATACTACGCGACGTCGTCGGCCATTTGAGGCCAATAATATTCACAGCGAAGTAACGCCATGGTGCGTTCTTCACCAGGGTGACCAGCCCACAAATTGTCGTGGCATTCCGCTAGAAGGGTCCTTCGCAAATATCCTCCTTTGAGAACATAAAGTCTGTTTCCTTTCACTTTCAGGAAATCATCTTCTGTGTAGAATTGGCGAGTCTTGCCCTATCATACCAAATTAACCAAATACTGTGCAGCAGGGTCCTTGAGGAGTAGACCCTGTATCTGGTCTTTTATGGTGGTGGCTACTTTGCTTCCCTTTAGGTGGCGTGTATGCACACTGATGGTAGATCCGCTCCCCAACTGAGTGCATCGGCAACATGATTAGTCTTCCCACTTCGGTACTCCAGGTTGAAGTGAAATTCCGCTAGGAGTTCCTGCCACCTGGCCTGTCGACCATTCAGCTTCGGCTGGGTCATGAAATGGCTAACAGCTGTGTTGTCTGTCTTGACCATGAACGGGGTTCCCAGCAGATAGTGCCTCCAAAGGCGTAAGTAATGGACGACAGCCAATAATTCCTTCTCGTGGACGGCATAGCGCAGCTCTGCATCCTTCAGCTTTCGGCTCTCGTACGCTATAAGATGCCCTTCTTGTAGCAAGACTCCACCAAGGGCATAGTCGGAGGCATCCGTTTGTACCTCGAATGGCGTGGCCAAATCAGAGAGGGCCAAGACGGGCTATAAGACATAGCCGCTTTCAATGCGTTGAAGGCCTTCGCTCGCCTGGGTCCCCAATCCCGAGGCGTGACCTTCTTGAGGAGTTCTGTTAGTGGTACAGCGATGAGAGAGTAATTTTTCACAAAACATCAAGAGAAGTTGCATAGGCCAAGGAACACCCTCAGGGCGTGGATATCCTTAGGCGGCGGCCAATTTGTGATAGCCTGAATCTTCTGCTGGTCCATCTTGATTCGCCCTTCCTCAATGACATGCCCGAGGAAGTTGATTTGTTTTTTAGCAAAGGAGCATTTGGATAACTTTGCATATAATTCGTGCTCCCGCAATCGTACTAGGACCTTCCGCAAGTGTTCCTCCAGTGTCTGGCTATATACTACAATTTCATCCAAATAGACCACCACGAATTTGTCAATGTATTCTCGGAAGACTTGGTTCATCAGGGTGCAAAATGTGGCTGGTGTTTTTGTCAAGCCGAATGGCATAACCAGGAAGTCGCATGACCTATATCTTGTCACGCAAGTCATCTTGTGTTCATCACCCTCTGCAATCCGAACTTGCCAATAACCTGTCTTCAGGTCTATTTTGGTGAACATCGTCGCACTACCCAGTCTATCGAACAACTCTGCCATTAGCGGTATAGGATACTTGTTCTTCACAGTGATTTTGTTTAGAGCCCGATAATCACACAGAGTCGTAAACTTCTATCATGTTTCTTTTTGAATAGCATAGGAGACTCGTACAGGAACTTGGAGGGCACGATGATCTCTGTGTCTAGCATTTTCATCAACTGTCTCCGAAGCTCGGTGAGTTCGGGTTGTGACATTCTGTACGGCGCCCGGGCAGGTGGCTTCGCACTCGGCACCAACTCAATCTCATGGTCCACAGTGCGCCTAGGGGGGAGTCGCTTCGGCATGTCTTGTGGCATGACTGTCTTCAAATTCCAGTAGCAGCTCATTCACGGGTGCAAGAAGAGGACCCAAAGAGTGTTCTAGATCTTCAATGTAGAGGATAGCCAAGAACGTAGGTTCATGTCTTTTGACCCCCTTCTTTAACTGCAAGGCCGAGATGTTTTCAGCGGCCATCTTCATGGGCATGTACGGGATGATGCAGGGCTTGACCCCATTTGTTCCCATCATCAGTAGTATGTCTGCATATGGTACGGGCATGGTGTTGGTTTGCCTCCGGAATTCCAACCCTACTATCAGCTCGAAGTCGTCTATGACCACCATCCGCAGGTTGAATTTTCCTTCATAAGGGCCAAGCTTCACTAGGACTTCTCAGGCTATCCCAACCACGGGCTGAGGAGGTGAGTTGATAGCCTTGACACGACCTCTACCCTTTCCTACGACTAGGCCAAGGCGCTCCACCTGAGTCGATGCTAAATAGTTGTGGGTAGCACCCGTGTCTATCATCGCCCGAATGGGCTTGCCATTTACCTTCATCTCGACGAACATTAAGATCCTCTCTTGTTTAAGAGAAGTCTTCTCATCCGCCTTCTTTTTCCCTCTCTTGTTGATTGGGCAGGGGTCCTTCTTCTTGCGGATACCAGCACTGATTCCCGCTAAGGCCTCAAAAATAGAGCCAACAATTGCATTGGAGGCACCTATTGGTTCAGTCTGGTCCGCATCATTGGATTAGTCATCCGTCCCATCATCAATAGCTTGATGGGCATTCATTTGTGCATGTGGACATTCATTATTCCAATGTGGTCCACCGCAATAACGGCATCCTGAAGGAGGTTTCCTCCCCCGATTGTTGTTGTTAGATGCAGTGCTAGTACTGCCTGAGGAGGGAGCCTTAGATTTGGTTGCACTCCGATCTACTCCACTTCTGCTAGGGCCACCAGTACTCGGCTGCCCCCTTTGTACCCTTCTTTGACAGGCTGTTGAGGCCTATCCTTTCGAGCTTCCACTTGATAATCCCCAAGGCACTCCGCTGCTTGGATCTCCTTGGGCAATGTGTCTACTCTTTGTCTTTGGAGCTCCATATAGGCATAGGGTTTCAACCCTTCCAGGAAAGTGAAGAGTTTGTCCTTGTCCCCATGTCACGTATGGTCAACATGTGTGCGGAGAATTCTCACACGTAGTCCCGCATTGATTTGGTCTGGCGGAGCTCCCGTAGCTTCCTCCTTGCATTGTACTCAACATTTTTGGGGAAGAACAGCAGGCGTATGGCTGCCATCTTCTTAGCTTCTTCTAGCCTCCCACAGCATTGAAGTATTGTTCCATGTCGAAGATGAAGCTTTTCACTTCTTTGGCATTCCGAGCTCCACTGTATGGTTTTGGCTCGGGAATTTTCAGTGTCTGTGTCGCGGGGGCGAAGTTCACAGCACCCCCAGTTTGGGTCCTGCCTCCTCGAAGCAAGCCTTGTAAAGCAGCATTGATAACGTTGAGCTTTCCTATCAAGTTGTCTATAGTTTGTTGCATGGAAGTCACCCTGTCTACCTCTTGTGCCCTGTGGGTTAAATCTTCGGCACGCTCCTCCTGAAGGCCCTCAAATTTTCCAAAAGTTTCGGCTGCCTCTGTGGCTGCCATTTGCCTGTCTCTTTCAGAGTCGCGACTGATGTTTTCTATGTCAACTTCGGCCTGGTGCATCCTGCGATCCGGGTCGTCCAATCTTTACACTAGGCTGGTCTTTAGATTAGGCACCGTTTCCACAATAGACCGTAATGCATCAATTGTCTCCTCAAGGGTCGCGATGTGATCCCCGTGATTCACCATGGTAAAAAATGATGGTAATTGCAATGTTATTCCTCGTCCGATGTTGAGCCTGGTTCTGATACCAACTGTTACGCGGCGCGTTCCTGAGATTCTTTGGAAGGGCAACGTAAGGCTAAGCAATCGATGTTAGTGCGATTGTTGTCCGCCAACTGAGGTCCCCTCCGTACGCTAGACTAGATTGTCAGTGCCGTACGGAAAAACCAATGTCGTGAGCAACTGAGAACAGAAAAGAGAACTGAGAATGAAAGAAAGCTTGATTGCATAAATGAAAGCTATTACAGAAAAGTTACGCGGTGTCGAGGGAGAGAAACACCAGTACAGAAAATTGTTTGCTTGCTAGAAAGTTTTGAATGCTTGATCCCCCTAATAATGCTTAAAAAAAATAAACCAAAGTTACATGACTTGACCTAAATTAGTTGTAGAGCACACTAAAAGAAAATGAAGTAAACCTACTCTATATTTACAATGAAAAGGACTTAGTCTAGAAATAAGTCTGTTTGCAGCAACTTTGTCTTTAGCATCAGGGTTTGCACGCGATGTTGTCTGCGCGCAAGGCGCTGTTGGCATCTACCTGTGGCTGGGCGTTGTGGCTGGTTTTTAATGGGGCGACAGAGGCGCTTGCACGCTTGTCGCTTGGAGTGGCCGAAACCACGGGACCGACCGTGACGCTGGACGTTGGGAGGCTTGCCAGGACGCCACGGGGCGCGTCCAAGGGGTCATGGGGCATGGCTGGAAAGGGCCCACGACAAATCATATGATCAAGTTGTCATGGGAGGAAAAAAGATCCTCAGTTTCAATTTTTTTTTGGATGAAACAGAGGAGTTCCTTATTAATGCTCCAATGCAACGCACAAAAAGCTAGAGAGATAAATACATGCGTATGTATATATATGTATATATACATGTATTCCTTAAAGCTCTTTCGCTTTGGGTGAACTACTATATACTCCATCTCTTACCATTTTTGCGATATGGTTTATCTTGATACGTAGTTAAGATAAAAAATTTACGAAACTTGTGATCTTTAATATGTTATTATATTTGTATAGCTACAAAACAATTTAAAATTGTTTATCTTAAATATGTCATAATTTTATGCGGCCATAGAAAAACTTCTTAAAAAAATTAAAATTAGTTGTTTTCAAATATATAAATATATCATTCTCTTTTTAAGATACTTTCAAGAAATAGTATTTATTACATGAAACGGAAGGAAGCATATACGATCTATATTTGTCAGTTTTAAGAACTCTAGACTTTTATCAGTAGTACAAGCGATGATATCTCAAATTTTGGAACGAGAAAAGGGAAAAAAGGCCTAGTCCAGGAAGAGCAAAACAAATTAAAGGAGGTCAGGCAAAATCTAATGGAGATTATGGTCACGTCACATCACTATCTGCACGCCTGCTACTCCCAAAAAGCAAAAAGACTTATGAGTAGCAGAGATTAGTGGAGTCTGCATTATTGTGAACAGAACTGGGTTCCAACCAAACACACACACACAGAGAGAACTGAAAATGTGCTATTTACTCTCCACAACAACATATCCGGTAATATATGGCACAGGCCGCTATCAATCATAGCATTTTCTTTTTTATATAGAACGTACTGTAATATATTCTCCAGATATATACAAAGGTCCATACTGGAAAAGCTCATACCGGGCTGAAAATTTCAGTCACCTTTGACATCATTAAAGCTAAAATATGCTACGTTTGGTTCGCGTAAAAGATGGTAAGAGAATGAAGAGAGTTTTGTCGTTTACCATGGGAATAATAAAAGTATAAGCCATCACTCCCGTACTTAGTATTGTCAATCACATTATATATGCAGATATGATATAGTAATAAAGGTCCTACGCTTCCCTTTTCACCTTTTCCAAATAGCTCGAGGGTAGGATGAATTAATTCTCCCTAAGAACTATAAAGTTGGTGTATATATATCACATGCAGATCTTTTCCCACTTAATCAACACATTCTTGAGGCCTTAAGTTCTTTCAACCAAAGATTGTGAATTGACTTATTTGTAACACCCAAATCCAGAAACATGACGTTAGAATGGTCATTCAGATATCATTATCATTCTATCATTAAATCTATCCTCAATAATTGCAATTATAGAAGTAGTCTTAAGGAATAAGATTGCTAACACTTTTTCTGGATGGTGGGTAATTTTCCATGGGCATTGCAAAGTTAAAAAGAATGAAATCACTGTATGCCCGCCAAAAGCAACGGAATAAGTTCCTGTGCAAGATAAGGGTTATCAGCGATAGCTTAGCAGCTTTTGAAGATGAGATGACACTGACACAATCCCATCCCCATTATCTTAATTAGTCTTTAGTTTCAGCTTCCCGTTGCTCATAGTAAAAAATTTCAGGTCGATGCAAGAAAACGCTGCTTACACAAATTTGATACGAAAATACATTACCCAAATGGATAATCCCCAATACCCTGTATGCCAATAAAGCCAGTTTAAGAAAATATAGATTATTCTATTGAATACTGCCAACGAATAACTCTGCCCATCAAAATTCAGGCGAATAGGAAAAAGATTATCAAAATCATTTGTCTCAGCTGGAGCTGGAAACTGAAACTAATCTATAATTTTCATCCCACCTAATTGCCTACTAGACCACACCCCTCGATTGCTTAATTTGAAACCTTTTAAATACAGCAGCAACTACAACACATAGCCCAAAATTGGCATGCCACAAAAACCCATACCAACATCCGTCTCATATCCAAATAGCACGACCAAGGAAAAAACAAAGACGAGAGCTATATCACTAACACTGCTAAAAATCATGAAGACAGAATTCGCTGCAATAGGTAAGGGTAATTCCTGACAATTCAACTAAAAGCAGTTCATTCCACTGCCTTCTACATTTCATTGGGCGAAAAGAAATAAGAACGGACCAAATTTTAAAAAATAACAATATTAAGTATTATATTACCCTTTTTAGCGTGATAATGCAGTTACCTACAAATATCATGAGGGTCTGCTATTTACAAATCCTTTACAGTACCTACTTTCCTGCAACTCTACTGACAAACTTGAAACTGAGCACAATTGCTTGTCAATGTAACTTCAGAATCTCCATCATAAAAGCTCAATACTAACACAAGAGTCTATTGGCGCCCAGATACCTCAGAAACCTCCTCTACTCGCTTTGTTTCCCGCCTCAACCCTCCAATCATTGGCCCCAAATGCAAGCCCTAATACCAAAATGTTAATGACAAAATATCAGTATCCTGGTATGTCCCCCAAATAACTAAAATAGAAATCAAACATAACAACCCGGCATAGTTAAGCAAAATAAAAGTGAAAGGAACAAGACTTCACTCCTTAGATCAGATAATTCTCCTTCTAATGCCGGAGGAACGGTAATCATACTTTCAGATTAAAAGAGATAACGTTTCCATACGGATAAAATAGACAACAATAACACATTATCAGACCACTCGGGCAGGTTAACTCCACGAGAAAGAGAAATAATTTATCTATGATTCAAGGATCAGAGCTAATAATATTCATGCCTTGAGAGGATAAAACTCCTTTTCTACAACAACAACAACAACCCAGTGGAATCCCACAAGTGGAGTCTGAGGAGGGTAGTGTGTACGCATACCTTACCCCTACCTATGAAGGTAGAGAGGTTGTTTCCGAAAGTTCCTCCGCTCAAGAACATAAAAAAAAATGAAGCAATGGAGAAACAATAGCAGCAACAATGTAATAAAACAGTGTAAGCAAATAACACAATGAATAATGAAGAGATCCAGGAATATGAAACTACAAGAATAGTGTCAATCCTACTGCTAATACTAACATACCGTATAGAAACAAGGGACTAGGAATAGAAAGGTACCCCACTAATACTACTACTACTACTACTACTGGTAAGACAAGGAAAAACTCTAGACTATCTATCAACCCACCGCCTAATTTTTGACATCCACCGCATCTCTCCTCTTCACATGATCAAACCATCTCAGCCTCGATTCCCTCAATTTCTCTTCAACGGGAGTCACACCCACTTTGTCCCTAATATATTAATTCCTAATCTTATCTTTTCTGGTATGCGCACACATCCACCGCAACATCCTCATTTTTACTACTTCCATATTCTGGGCATGAGATTTCTTTACTGGCCAACACTCGGCTCCATACAACATGGCCGATCTAACTACCGCTTTGTAGAACTTGTCCTTAAGTCTAAGTGGCACATTAAATGTCTCTCCAATATTAAGCTTTATTGTTTCATAATTGATGATGCTGAGGATGACATTGCAACTCTTGATCCTTCTTGTTTTACTGTCCATGGTTTCATCAACCATCAGCTGAATAGTGTGCAGTTGTTGGGCTATCTCATCAAAGGAGACATTAATATCTCTTCTTGGTGGCATTGTTCTTTTTGGAAGGGAATTTAGTATATGAAAGAGGTGAATATAAGCACTGTTGTCAAAGGCGAAAAGCTCTAAAAAGCGCTCCAGGTCTATTGGGCTTTAAGCACAAAGCGCAATTTAAGTGTGTGTTTCGTTAAAAAAGGCGCAACGATATTAATATGATTTCCTTAACAACTAATACACTTATTTGCCGATTATATTTGTTGTTTAGTAATGCTTGATTCAAAAAAAACTCATGGGATGAGTGTGCACGCCTTAGTGCCTTGCTTACACTGCAATTCAAGCGATGCAAAACGCACTCCCTAAGCTTTTCAAGGCTTAAGCTCGTCTTAAATGAGCCTTTGACAACATTAAGTGGATGGTGAGAGGTGCGGTATGTTTTATAGAGAGGGGGAAAAAAAAAAGAGGTGTAAGGGTGATAATTTATTTGAAGTGACAACTAATGGCAAGCGATGGTGAAAAGTTATGAATGAATTGAAAGGGGTGGTTTTAAACAGACACGTTGATTCAAAAATGTGTAGTAGACATTTAACAACACCCGAAAATTAATCCCCATGGATGAATGTGTTAAAGTTCAACATATACACCTTTAAAAGTTAATTACTTAACTCCAAAATATTTAAATTTTGTTTCAAATAAGCTCTTCATTTTGCTTCAATAATTCCTCTCGGAAGTCACCGCTAAGAATTTGAACCTTGAACATGACACTCTTATTTGAACTTTTAAGAAGTTCAAATACAAGATCATCTCCCTCCTCCAGGCTATTGTCTTCAACAAATTTTTTTATCCCCTATTAAGTCTCTTCCTTTTACGCTACTAAGAGACATTGTCCATCGATCCCCTTCACAACATATAACAGAAGGCACCGCAACATCTTGAAGATGATTATAGATTTTTCCCTGCAGATTTTTGTGGAGCAGGAGTCCCAAGTGAGTAAGTTGTTGTATCTTAATCTTACCCTCCTCATTTTTAATGCTTTGTGCTCAAAAATACTGTCTACCCAGTCAATGATGTTCCTCATCTGGAGGTTTTGGCAGAAAACTTGTACTGCAGCGCCGATTCTTTTCTAACAACTTATGTAGGACAAAAAGTTGGTCCTAAATTCAGATCAACAGAAATCTGGAATGAAGTTCCAAAAAAGCCTTGCTACTTGCAGATGCTACATCTTTCAAGGGGAGGCCGACTTATACTCAATCAACAACATGTTGGATATAATTGCTACCTACTACATATCACTCTTTCCATCCCAAGTAAGGTGCAAAAACAACTGGACAAGATAAGAAGAACCTTCCTGTTGAAGAGAAGCACAAGTGCCACTTGGTAAAGTGGTCAATTAGAGATCTTGCTGCTCAAACCAAATGTAAGTTAATGAAATGGCTATGGAGGTATATGGCCTGGAGGAATCTAACCTTTTGGCCTGGAGGAATCTAACCTTTGGAAAAAGGTAGTAACTGCAAAGCATGGAGTTCAAAGTCAATGGTGCACCATGCTATCAAGGGCCCCTCATGCTGTTGGTCTTTGGAAGAGTATACAAGAACTTTGGGACGAGTTTTTTCAGAACATTTCTTTCAGTAGGCAATGGATTACACATCATTATTTGGAAAGACAAATGGCTGGATAAGTCAACTCTAAAGAATGACTTTCCAAACCTTTTCCAGGTTTCCTGTGCCTCACATTCTACCATTTCACATAATAGAGAAGGTAGCACCTGAAACCTACACTTCAGAAGATATGGACATGATTAGGAGCTTGAGGACCTACTTGCAAGACTGGAGAGTTGCACAGTAAATGAGCAGACAGCTGATAGCCTAAGGTGGGGCAATCAGACTGATGGTACATATTCTCTTAAAGCAGGCTACTCACACCTGTGTGCTCAAAATGAGATGGTTGATACTCAGCCCTGGAAACTAATCTGGAGAACAAAGTTACCAGTAACGATAATTTTTCTCAGTCTGACAGCTTTATGAAGCATGTGACCCAGGACAACCTAAGCCAAAGTGCCATATAAACTGTCAATAGATGTTATATGTGTCACCAAAGTACAGAAACCAATAGACACCTCTTACACTGTACAGCTAGAGGATGTTCCTCTCAGTTTTTGGACTCAGTTGGGTCATTCCAAAGAATATTAAGGATGCCTATGAATGCAAGAACTCTTACAAAGTTGGTAGATCCATCGGGGAAATATGGAAAATGATGTCTGCTAGCATTTTTTGGTGTGTTTAGACAGAATGGATAATAGATGTTCCGATGGAATATCAACTCCAAACCACTCCCTTAAGCGAAGATGTCTTTTATGTCTATTTAGTGGTGCAATCTATCTCCTGTAAATACTCTGTTAAACAGTTCGGACTTTGTTAGTTCTTTAGATTTAGCATAGAACTTCATGTATTGGACCTAACAAACTCTCTTTTGTACTCTCTGCACCTTCTTGATGCCATAAATGAAACTACTTACTCCATAAAAAAAAAAAAAAAAAAACAGACACGCACAACCCCTTAAGCCAAAATCACCAAAGGAAAGCTTTAATTCTTTGCTCTTACAAAGATTCTAAGTGCAGTTTGTTGTCTTGAATCACACCAAATATATAATATTCATGCAAAATAAAATATTTTCAGAACATCTTATATACGATATTAGACAATATATATAAGAAAAAAGAATTTACTTGTGCAATGTGCCATGAATAACACACATCATATGCACAGAATATCATATAAACATTTGGAAGCAGAATTGGTAAACATACCCAAGGCTGCCAATGCCATCTATTGGCTCCAGAAGTTGCAATTGATGTTGTTCTGGCTCCTGTTGCGGCTCAATTTGCTGCAAAGGCTGCACACTACCACCCTCCATAGCTGCTGCTGCAGTAGCTGGGGTCCCCTTTCCCTCAATAAACCGCCACATATACCATGCCCCAATGGACCGATATGGCCTCCATTTCTCACACAATTGCTCCATTTGCGACGGCCTAGGCAATTCTTCCAACCCATACAGCATTTGTACTCCTTTCCTAACCCCCAAGTCGCTAACAGGCAACACATCCGGTCTATGCAGCGAAAATATCATGAACATATGCACTGACCAAGAACCAATCCCTTTCACCATCGAAAGCATCGTAAACAAAGACCTATCATCCATCTTTACAACAGTTTCGTCCGCTAAAATCCCCGTTTTATACTTATTCGCAAGGTCATAAAGGTAACTTGCTTTTCTCCCCGAGATACCAATCTGCTTAAGCTGTTGAGCAGATAGTGAGAGAACCACGTCAGGGCAAACGGCATCCTCGCTGCCACAAAGGGAGACGAAACGCGTGTAAATGGAAGTGCCCGCTTTATAAGCTAACTGTTGATAGAGAATACTCTTGCAAAGTGCTAGAAATGGAAGTTGGTGTGAATCAAATGCAGGTAAAGGAAGGGTATCTATTAAGGAACAAAGAAGTGGGTCTGCTAAGCGCAGATGGCGAAGGGCATTTTCGATTTCTCCATTAGCAGATAATGGTTTGATTACTTGAGGCAAAACCCTCGTTAATTGCGATGCACTCCTCCGACGATTTTTGGTGATTGTCCCTTTGCCGTTTGATGTGACTACGGATTGCGAGGAATCCGTGGGTTTTTGATTGGTAGATTGGGGGGAGGTAGTGGAAGAGAGTTTACGGATTTTCTGGGGGCGAATGGGGATTTTGGAAGGGTTTGAGGGATTTGGGGGAATATCGACGGGAGGGGAATCAGAATTGGGTTGAGATAGGTATGGAGTTTGGGTTTCGGTTATTGTTTGTGTTTGGGTTTGCTCGCCCATCAGACAATTGCTAGGGTTATTTTCCCAATGGTGGCGGAGGAGTAGGGATTGGCGGTGATTGAGAGAGGACACGGCGGCGGCGTAAAGTAAGAAGTCAATGCAGTGATGAGTGCGTGAATTTTCTAAGAGCAAAAGTAAAAGGGGTTCCGATTGGCTTCCGTATGATCGTTTTACGGTACTTCGCCTCTTATGTAATTTCAAATGGTCCCCGAAATTTTCATCTAGCAATCGTTCTAATTTTATTTTTACTTACTCCTATTCTCTAAGAATTTCATCTTTTTTCTTGTATGAATTTCTTTTTTAACATGCCAATTGCATGATAGACTTAGAAGCACCTCAATTTCGTACAATTTTGAATTCAAAACAAAATACTTTTGTATACGGCTAAAATCGAGGCTAATGATCACCCTGATTTTCTGGTGGGGCAAATGAAGCAAGGACTTAACTACAAGAAATTGAAATTGAAGCTAGAAGCCTCTCGTATCGAGGCCCGAACAAAACACATGGCCTCGCAGCCATCGAGACCATGCACCCCGATACGGTTCGAGTGCCAATACCTCGGAAAGCATTACCAAACGTCCGCAGACGATTAACAAAGGGCCGTGATATCCATGCCCAACCGGAAATCACGGCGTGAATCTCGGTCCCTATTTGCAGCAGATCAATGATTAGCCAAAAAGAAGATTTTTACCTTTCTTAGATTGTACTTAGGATAAAACTCTCCTACTATATAAAAGGGAAGTTTATTATTCAATAAAGACACTATAACACGTATATCAAGGCAATATAAACTTGTTCTCTATTTCTAAGCCATTCAAAGGTTCTTATTCTTGTTCATAACTTTTCATATATATTTTGTCTACGAATTGAAGGCAGATAAATTGGTAAGCCCATAACTGAGCCCGGATTCAATACTACTGCTGGTTTGGCTTTTTATTCTATCTTTCATTTGCTTATCTAACATTATTAATCACTTGTATCGGCTTAATCCACATATCCTTAAAACTGCGTATAAATTTAATTATTATCCATTTTAAGGGTAAAAATTAGGCGCCTCCGTTAGGCTAAGGATAACAGTGGTAATTTGATACAAATTTTCATAAGACACTCTATTTTACGCTTCAAAGCCAACCTGCCGATCGACCCTGAGAACAACGTTCGTGGAGAAGCCCGTCTAACGATTCCGGGTACGCCCAAAGGTAAAGGCGACGGGATCAATCTACGGGTGATCTTCGAAATGTTATAGGTCCAACAAATGGCGATAGCACAGTTGCAGAATCAAAGCCGCGCCTCCAACAGAGTTGAGCCCGAACCATCCCGGAAAAACACCCGAAGAAATGAGCAAGCCACAAAAAGGCCAAGTAAAGCTGACCCCGGGACCAACCCCGAAATAATAAAAATGCTTGAGGAATTGACAAAGCGGGTGAAATCACGGAGAAGAAAATTGAGGCCAACGACAAAAAAATGGAGACCTATAACTCTAGAGTCGATTAAATCCCAAGAGCACCTCCAATATTGAAAGGCCTGGACTCTAAGAAATTTATCCAAAAGCCTTTCCCTCCGAGCGCGGCACCAAAGCCAATCCCGAAGAAGTTCCGCATGCCCGATATTCTGAAGTAACAGAACCACGGATCCAAGTGAGCACGTGATCGACTACACGTGTTCCAACAAGGGAAACGACTTAGAAGATGACAAAATCGAGTCAGTTTTGCTGAAAAGGTTATGAGAAACATGTCAAAAGGAGCAATGATATGGTATCACAACTTACCCCCAAATTCTATTGATTCGTTTGCTATACTTGTAGATGCCTTTGTGAAAGAGCACGTCGGGGCCATCAAGGTCGAGACCAGAAAATCAGATCTTTTCAAGGTAAAACAAAGAGACGAAGAGATGCTCAGGGAGTTTGTATCGAGGTTTAAAATGGAATGAATGGACTTGCCTCCGGTTGCGGATGATTAGGTCGTTCAGACATTCACACAAGGACTTAACCCCCGAAGCTACTTGGCTTCGCAGCAGCTGAAACAAAATTTGATAGAGTACCCGGTGGTGACTTGGGCCAACGTCCATAACAGGTACTAGTCAAAAATCAGAGTCGAGGACGATCAGCTCGGGACCCACTCCAAGTCCTTTTATCCTATCAGAACTAATAACATGTCTAAGAGAGTCATCGACCATAAACCAAGACCGAACAGAGACCGATATCAACCATTTAACGGAGATCGAAGGAGTTACGGATCTAGGCATAACCCTACAAGAAATGAGTAGAGGAGCAATCGGGGCCATAGTAGCCGGGGACTCATGAGCAAAAATGGTTTCGATAGACCGCTGGGGGCTAGGGAGGCACCAAGGTTATCGGAATATAACTTCAATGTTGATGCTGCCAGCATCTTATCTGCCATCGGACACATCAAGGATACCAAGTGGCCTCGGTCATTGCAGTCCGACCCTATCCAGAGAGACCCTAACCTGATGTGTAAGTACCATGGCACTCATGGACACAGGACCGAGGACTGCCGACAATTTAGAGAAGAAGTGGCCCAGCTATTCAATAACGAGCATCTCGGGAAATTTCTGAGTGATCAAGCCAAAAATCACTTCAGGAATAGGGACTCCAAAAAACAGATCGAACAAGAAGAACCTCAACACGTCATCAATGTTATCATTAGAGGAGTCGATGTTCCCCAGGGACCAATGCTAAAGCGCACTAAGGTGTCCATCACAAGGGAAAAATGAACCCGAGATTATATCCCGGAGGGAACCATTTCGTTCAATGATGAGGATGCCGAAGGCATCATACAACCGCATAATGATGCACTGGTAATATCTGTACTTATAAATAAATCTCGAGTTAAGCGTGTGTTGATTGATCCAGGTAGCTCGGCTAGCATCATCAGATCGAGGGTCGTAAAACAATTAGGTCTACAAGACCAAATAGTGCCAGCAGTCTGGGTCTTAAACGGATTCAACATGGCGTGTGAAACTACCAAAGGAGAAATAACCTTGTAGTAAATACTGCCAGGACAATTCAGGATACCAAATTCTACGTGATCGAGGGGGACATGAGGTATAACGCCTTATTCGGAAGGCCTTGGGTTCACAACATGAGGGCAGTACCCTCGACACTACATCAGGCATTGAAGTTCCCCACATTGGGAGGAATCAAGACGGTTTACAGAGAGTAGCCAGCCGCAAAAGAAATGTTCGCAGTTGAGGAGGTGATCCTGATGTTCGCACTCTCGACATCAAAGAACACGGAGCCGGTTAGGAAGGGAGAAACTAAATAGCAATCATCGATACCGGCCCTGACCGAACCGGAGAAGGAAGGAGCAGGTGAGGATGATGATTACGAAGTCCCTAGGTCGTTCATCGCCCCTGATGATTCTGATGCCACCAAGTCAACGATCGAGGAGCTGGAGCAAGTCATATTGATCGAACACTTGATCGATCAGAAGGTATACCTGGGCAAGGGGTTAACTCCCGAGCTTAGGAAAAAACTCATTGAATTCTTTATAGCTAAGATAGATTGTTTCGCTTGGTCCCATCTTGATATGATAGGGATCCCACCAGAAATAACCACTCATAGGCTGAGCTTGGATCCAAAGTTCCACCCGGTTAAACAGAAGAGGAGGCCTCAGTCCGAAGTCAAGCAAGCATTCATCAAAGACGAGGTATCCAAACTCCTTAAAATAGGTTCCATTCGGGAAGTTAAGTACCCCGATTGGTTAGCTAACGTAGTGGTAGTACCTGAAAAGGGATATGAATTAAGAATGTGCGTAGATTACAAAGACTTGAACACGGCGTGCCCTAAGGACTCTTTCCTTTTGCCTAACATCAATCACATGATCGATGCGACGGCCGGGCACGAAATACTTAGCTTTCTCGATGCATATTCCGAGTACAATCAAATCCGAACAGACCCGGGCAATCAAGAAAAAACTTCCTTTATCACTAAATTCGGCACATATTATTATAACGTAATGCCGTTCGGACTAACGAACGCCGGTGCCACTTATCAATGCCTAGTAAAACCGAATGTTCGAAGAACAAATAGAAAAATCAATGGAAGTTTATATTGACGACATATTAGTTAAGTCCCTGCGAGCACAGGACCATTTGAAACATTTGCAGGAAACCTTTGACATATTGAAAAGATACAATATGAAGTTGAACCCGAAAAAATGCACGTTCGGGGTCAGATCTGAAAAATTTCTTGGATTCATGGTGTCCAACCGAGGGATTGAGATCAATGCCGATAAAATCAAAGCTATAGAAGATATCACCGTGGTGGACAGTGTCAAGGCCATTCAAAGGCTAACCGGGCACATAGCCTCCCTGAGCCGGCCTTATCGAGGTCTTCAGACAAAAGTCATTGGTTCTTCTCATTATTGAAGAAGAAGAAGAACTTTTCCTGGACCCCGGAGTGCCAACAAGCTTTGGAAGAACTCAAACGGTACCTTTCTAGTCCACCCTTGCTCCATACTCCGAAGGCGGACAAGCAGATGTACCTTTACTTGGCGGTATCCAAGGTAGCGGTAAGTTGGAGTCCTAGTTTGGAACGAGGAAGGTAGGCAATTTTTTATTTATTATGTTAGTAGAACTCTAGGCGAGGCCGAAACAAGGTATCCTCACCTGGAAAAATTGGTGCTCGCTTTGTTAAGTGCCTCCAAAAAGTTAAAGCCGTATTTTCAATGCCACCCCGTATGTGTCATAACCTCTTACCCACTAAGGAACATTATGCACAAACCCGAGCTCTCGGGCCGGTTGGCCAAATGGGCCGTAGAAATTAGAGGGTACAATATCGAATATCGACCCCGAACTTCCATCAAATTAACAAATTTTGGCAGACTTCATAGTCGACTTCACATCGGCCCTAATACCCAAAGTCGAAAAGGAATTGTTGTTAACCTTGGGGACTTCCTCGGGAATCTAGATCCTCTTTGCGGATGGTGCCTCAAACGCAAAAGGGTCCGTACTCGGCATCGTGTTGAAGCCGCCTATAGGTAATGTAGTTAGGCAGTCTATTAGAACTGTGAAATTGACTAACAATGAGGTCGAGTATAAGGCCATTATTGCAAGTCTCGAATTGGCTAAAAGCCTTGGGGCCGAGGCAGTCGAAACTAAGTGCGATTCCCTCCTTGTGGTAAATCAATTCAATGGGACATTCGAAATAAAAGAGGAACGAATACGAAGGTATTTAGACAAATTGCAGGTAACACTGCATCGACCCTAAAGCACGTGCCCCGAGATCAGAAGAGCGAGGTCGATGCTCTAGTTAACTTGGGGTCATCGATTGATGATGATGAATTCAGCTCTAGAACAGTCGTACAACTCATAAAATCGGTAGTGGAAGAAGGCCATGCCGAAATAAACTCAACAAGTTTAACTTGGGATTGGAGAAACAAATACATAGATTATTTGAAAACTGGGAAGTTGCCCTCGGATCCTAAAGAATCGAGAGCTCTACGCACGAAAGCAGCTAGGTTCAGCCTGCCCAAAGGGACTTTATTTAGAAGAACATTCGACGTCCTGCTCGCCATATGCTTGGGGCTGGGAGATACCGAATATGTCTTGAGAGAAGTTCACAAAGGCACATGCGGAAATCATTCGGGGGCGGAATCTTTGGTTCGGAAGATAATCAGGGCCGGCTATTACTGGATCGATATAGAGAAAGATGCAAAGGACTTTGTACGAAGATGTGACAACTGTCAAAGACACGCACCGATAATCCATCAACCCGGAGAGCTACTCCATTCGGTCTTGTCCCTATGGCCGTTCATGAAATAGGAATGGACATCGTCGGTCCCCTGTCGTGGGCACCTAGTAAGTCTCAATCCATACTGTTTATGACCGATTATTTTTCTAAATGGGTCGAAGCTCAAGCATTCGAGAAAGTCCGGGAAAAGGAAGTCATTGATTTTATTTGGGATCACATAATATGCTGGATCGGGATACCGGCTGAGATCGTGTGTGATAATGCGAAGCAATTCATCGGCAGCAAGATAAACAGTTTTTCGAAGATCACAAGATTAAAAAGATAGTGTCCATGCCCTATCACCCTAGTGGGGAACGTACAAGCAGAATCTACAAACAAGACCATAATCCAAAACTTAAAAAAGAGGCTGACCGGTGCCAAAGGAAAATGGAAAGAAATTTTGCCAAAAATCTTGTGGGCATAACGTACAACTTCGAAATCCCGTACCGGGGCCACCCCATTTTCATTGGTCTATGGTGTCGAAGCATTAATACCAGTTAAAGTGGAAGAACCGAGCCTCATGTTCCGATATGCGACCGAAGAATCAAATGGTGAGGCCATGAGTACGAGCCTGGAACTATTCGATGAAAGACGAGAGGTCGTCCTAGTCCGGTTGGTCGCCCAGAAATAGCGGATAGAAAGATATTTACAACCGAAGAGCCAAACCTTCGACACTTCAAGATCGGGGACTTGGTGTTAAGAAAAGTAACTCTACATACCCGAAACCCGAACATAGAAAAGTTGGGACCGAAGTGGGAAGGACCATATCAAGTCGTCGGAATTACCAGCAAGGGCTCGTACAAACTCTAAGAGGGAAACGACGCACAACCACCGAACAACTAGAACGTGACGCACTTAAAGCAGTACTATTGCTAAGTACGATCTCATTTACTTTGTTATAATATTATAAATTGGGCTAACACTTACAGGCAATAGCCAAAGGAAAATGTGACTATTAGGTCTGAAAGCACGCGTTGCACTTATTTCTCTTGAACCCGTTTTGTCTCAAATGGATTTTTCGATAAGGTTTTTAATGAGACAACAATAAATCTTGCTAACTTAGATTCAAAGATCGGCTTTAAATCGGAGTCAATGGGCGCATCAGTAGTTTGCGAGCCCTCTCAAGATCGACCTCGAATATTAGGGGCCATCACCTTGGGTTAAGGTTCTTAGCAAGGAAAGAAGAAAATTTTATACTTGAACAACTTAGGCTCAAGGGTAGGATTTATTGTAAGGGCCAAACGGTCAAGTAAATCGTGCTCGCATAGGCTACCTTAGCCATAATACAAGCTTTTACACGCTTTCGATCATGTACTTTACACACATAAACGGAAGAAAGTTTCCACCTTGCTATTACGTATTTTTGCCTCTTCAAACAATGAGCCTATTGGTTACCCCTATTCGGGTATTATCGAGCCTAAAGGCTATCCCTATTCGGGGACTATCGATTCCAAGGGCTACCCCTACTCGGGGACTGTCGTTCGAAATAAGTTCAGAAAACTCGGGCTAACAAATCCCGGAGGCACAAAACCTATTAGGTAGTGCCTAAACACGAAAGACTATGGCCGCCCTAAAAGAAAAAATGGCTCGGAGACGTCCGAAGCTCGTAATCAGAACATAAGGTCTTTATAAAAATTCAAAACCCGCTAAAAGGTTACCCTCGGCAAAAGCATCATCTAAAATAACTTAAGCATCTTGAGAAAACTGCCGGTCACACCGAGTTTTCAAGGCCTCGAGCAAATAAAGTTGCATCGAAGTCAGACTCTGTTCGGACATATGAAAAACGAACGAATTATCACTACATTTGATTCTATGCTAAGGCATCCGAAATATTTGCGAGTATAGAGAAAAGATGTTAAAAAAGTAGAGACTTAAAATTGCTAGAAAGGGAAATTTTATATATTCCGGGATGTATTTACAAATGCCCAACCAAAAAGACCTTAAAATAAATAAAAACTATGCACAAGACCAAAAAAAAAAAAATTCTAAGGCATTCATGCCTGATCTTCACCGGGGCCCGACTAGTCGCCAGAACCGTCGAAGCCTTCGGACCCCCCAGAACCCTCGGAGCCTTCGACATCCTCAGGATCGGAAAGTTTCTTTGCCTCCTCCCCGAGCTTTATTGCTTCCTCGATCTCGGCTGACAGGTCGAAGCCTCATGCGTAAATTTCTTCGAGGGTCTCCCTTCGAGACAATCGCCTCACGTATTCGCCATTGGTCTTCAGGTAGGCTTCGGATGCTTCGACATCGGCCTTGAATTGGGCACCATCTCCTCAACATTGGCAGAGGTTGTCTATAGCTTGGACTTCATTTCCACATGATCCTTACCGAGGGCGTCCCCGTAGGCATGTAAAATTTATTGGATTCAGATTCAATAAATAACTTGGATTATATTTTAAATATAATAGTCCAAATAAATATTATGGGCTAATATAATTGAATTAATATATATATATATATATATATATATGAATTAAATAAATAAGTCTTAATCCATTGGGCTAAAACGATGAGCCCACTTCATTAAGCCCAAGATGTCATCTTCCTAGAGGCCCAGTTTGGTGCCACGTGTCAAATGACGTGGTATGCCAAGTCACATAGAAGAGCCAATGGAATCATGCCACATGTCAAAATGACGAGGCATGCCACATGTCATGATTATGCTAAAAAATTGATGGGGTGGATCAGTGTCGTGACTATTCAGCATGTGCCTAGGAAAGAAAATAAGAAGGTTGATGCTTTAGCCGCCCTAGCTTCATTGTTAACCCTACCAGATCAAGCGCAAGTTACTATCTGCCAAAAATGGGTAGTACCGCCGCCAAATGAGGGCAAAAGTGAAGAAAATAAACTCGAGCATCTTGTCGCTGTTTCTAAAACTGAGAAGGAAGAATGGTGACAACCTATTATCGATTACTTGAGCTACAAGATACTTTCAGAAAATACGAGAAGAAGGACTGAAATCCACCGTCGTGCACTACACTTCCTTTACTACAAAGCTACCCTATACAGAAGATCATTCGAGGGAGTACTCTTGTGATGCTTGGGAGAAGGTGAAGCACTCCAAGCTTTGCAAGAAGCGCACTCTAGGGTATATGGATCACATCAGTCTCGACCAAAGCTCCACTTCAATATAAAAAGGATGGGATATTATTGGCCAACGATGGTAAAAGATTGCTTGGACTATGCTCGAAGATGCAACGCTTTCCAATTTCATGAAAATTTTATTCATCAACCTCTCGAAGTGTTGCACCCGACTGTTGCATCCTGGTCGTTTGACGCTTGGGGATTGGATGTTGTTGGACCACTGCCAAAGTCCTCTGGTGGGCACCTCTACATCTTGGCTGCAACTGATTACTTCTCAAAATTGGGCTGAAGTTGTTGCTCTTAAGGAGGTAAAGAAGGAAAATTTTGCAAGTTTTATCCGAATAAACATAGTCTATCCCTTTGACATTCCTCGTTACATAATAACGGACAATTGCAAGCCATTCGACAATAGGTTGATGAGCAAGACTTGTGATCTATTTGGCTTTAAGCAATGTAACTCTTCTATGTACAATGTTGCCGCCAATGGTCTAGCTGAGGCATTCAACAAGACTCTATGCAACTTGTTAAAGAAAGTTATCTTCAAATCCAAATGAGATTGGCATGACCGTATGGAAGAAGCTCTGCGGGCATACAAGACAACTAACCGCAAATACTTTCATTACGATTAGCTATTCAAGAAGGGATCACTAATGAAGAAAATGCTCGACTTCGATTGGCAGAGTTAGAGGCTTTTGATGAGAAGAGGTTGGAAGCTCAACAAAGTCTTGAATGTTATCAGGTTCGATTGGCTCGCACCTTCAATAAAAGAGTTCGCCCAAGATCCTTTCAAGTAGGAGATTCAAGTCCTTGACATATGAAGACCCATTATTACTTCCCATAAACCTGTAGGGAAGTTCACTTCAAAATAGGATGGGCTATATGCCATGCAAGAAGCTTATTCAAGTGGGGCTTACAAGCTGATTGATGCAGATGGCATGAGAATCGGCCCTATTCATGGCAAGTTTTTGAAGAAGTATTATCCTTGAAGTTGTAATGCTCTTTAACGCAAGAGCATAAACTGCATGCTACTTCTGGCCCGCAAGAGTATAAAATTGTGTACGGCCCAAAACAAAAGTCTGCTAGGTTGAAAACCTCGAAAGAGGCGGCCTATGCAAAATTTAGGACATAAAAAAAAAAACTCACCCGTTCTGAACTACGGTATGACTTGATCCTCTTCACCGAGGTACGTAGGCAGCTTAGAGTTTCATTCTAAGTTTAGTCGCATAAGTTCAAAAGATACATAGTGCCCCAATTGTTGTTCGAATGAAGTATGATGGAATGTATATCAGTACTTTAAAATCGAGCTGGGATACCATTCTTCTATTGAACTTTGGATTCCATTTGATTTAAAGGGGGAAAGCCTCTATGGTAAATCGGTATCTTCAATGTAATGATTATAGTCTTTAGGAGGCTACTAAGTATTTGCATTGAAGCCTAGAGATTCGCTATGTCTTCATGTTTGCCAAATCTTTAAGTCTGCCGATTTTCAAGTTCGGTCCTCTTCAAATTGAAATATTTAAGCCCTCCAAGTCTTCAAGTTGAAGTCCTCAAATTCGCTGGTCTTCAAGTTGAAATGTTCAAGCCCTCCAAATCTCCAAGTTAAAGTCTTCAAGTCCATTGGTTTTCAAGTGGAAGTCCTTAAATTCGCCGGTCTTCAAGCTGAACTATTTAAGCCCTCCAAATCTTCAAGTTGAAGTCTTCAAGTCTGCTAAATTTTCAAGGTTAAGTTTAAAATTCCACCACTCTTCAAGTTGAAGTCTGCAAAGTCCGCCAAATCTTCAAAGTTTGCCAAGTGTTCAAGTCGATGTCGTGAAGTCCACCAAGTCTTCAAGTTGAAGCATTTTAATTTTCCAATCTTAAGGTGGATATTTAAGTCCCTTTGCACCTTCAGTTGGCATCTTCATGGGTTTGTCCTTAAAAGGAACTATAGTTTTCCATCTTAAAGTGGACATTTAAGTCCCTTTGCACCTTAAGTTCGCCTTTTCTTGAGTTTGTCTTTAAAAGGAACTATAACTTTTAAATCTTAAGGTGGACATTTACGTCCTTTTGCACCTTAAATTGGCCTCTTTATGAATTTGTCCTTCTCTATGCTGCCATGGATTTGTCCTCCCATATGAAGTTGAGGATTTGTTCATTTATTTGTTACCATGGACTTGTACTTCGATATGCTGTATGAACACCCTGAAATGGCCTTCAGTTTTTGTACAGGGATGAGTATCCATCCCTTCACACCATGAGAGTAATCTCTCCGATATTTGGGGCACCTTGAGAGTAATCTTTTTGATATTCGGACGGGGATGAATATCCATCCCTTCACACCACGAGAGTAATCTCTCCGATATTCGGGCCACCTTGAGAGTAATCTCTCTTATATTGAGACGGGGATGAATGTCCATCCCTTCACACCATGAGAATAATCTCTCCAATATTCGGGCCACCTTGAGAGTAATCTCTCCCATATTCGGGCCACCTTGAGAGTACTCTCTCCAATATTTGGACGACGATGAGTATCCATCCCTTCACACTCTAAGAGTAATCTCTCTGATATTCGGGCCACCTCCAGAGTAATCTCTTCAATATTTGGGTCGTGCTGAGTATACATCCCTTCGCACCCTGAGAGTAATCTCTCCGATATTCAGGCCACCTTGAGAGTAATCTCTCCGATATTCAGGTCGTGATGAGAGTAATTTCTTCGATATTCGAGCCTCCTTGAGAGTAATCTCTCCGATATTTGGGCGAGGAGTACCCATCCCCTCACACCCTATAATTATCTTCTTCGTATATGGATCATCTTGTTAAACAAGAACAAATCCTTCTCTTCTTGGCCTATGAAAAAAGAGGAACAATAATAAGGGAAAGTTAATAGATAAAAAATACGCTTGTACCTGTTAAAGATAGGCTTGAACAGGCATGCAAGTACAACGAAGTGATGTGCATGCATGGGGTTTATATAGGTTTTGGAAGGTGGCGTTGATAATTATTTTTTTCGATGTGGGAGCAGCATTAAGGCAGTAGCATAATTTGTGTCCAATGTGGATTACGTGAGTAGTAGACTTCAAGAAGGAGTCAAATAGCTTCCTGGTTTAATTGCTTTAGCCACGTAAAGGTTGGAGCAAAAGCAGCCGTCAGTAGTATCCAACCTCAATGCGGAAAACCACTCGCAAATCCTTTCACACTGATGCAAGTCCTTTTGGAGGCCAAATGCATATCACAATACTACTCTTTGTGGTCTTTGGTCACTTGACCTTAATTACGTGGTATGTTGCCATGACTTATCTTTTCTGATATGGTGTTATCTCTCATTGTCATATTTGCTCATATGGATTAATTGATTGTGCATTAAAGTCTTGGCATGGATTATACATTAAAAGAAAAGCAGTTTAGCTTGGAAAGCTTAAAAATTAATAGCTTTTCATCTATATGTAAAGCAACGTGTGAGTTACTCAATCGTTTAAGCGTGGTACTTCTAAGCCTCATCTTTCAAATTCGATTAGTTGATATATTGACAAGTCTTGAAGTAGGAGGCATTTGTAGGCATGTAAAATTTATTGAATTCAAATTCAATAATTAACTTGGATTATATTTTAAATATATTAGTCCAAATAAATATTATGGGCTAATAAAATTAAATTAACATATATATGGATTAAATTAATAATTCTTAATCCATTGGGCTAGCCCATTTAATTGGGCTAAAATGATGAGCCCACTTCATTAAGCCCAAGATGTCATCTTCCTAGACGCCCAGTTTGGTGCCACGTGTCAAATGACATGGCACACCAAGTCACATAGAAGAACCAATGGGATCATGCCATGTGTCAAAATGACAAGGCATGCCAAGTCACATTAAAAAGCCAATAAAACTGCACCACATGTGCAAGTGACATATTCTGGCCAATCAAATGCGACCTTGTCACACTTTAATTTGATTGGTCAGAAAGAGTTTTTTCTTATCATAACTCTTCCCTCTCATAACTATAAATAGGGGTCTTCATAACCCAGAAAAGGTACCAAAAGTTATAACAAAAAGCAAGAGAGAGCTCGTGAATCAAATGTTGCAGATTTCTCTAAAAGCTACGAGCATTCAAGTGTTCTAAGGATTAAAAGATCAAGACGAAGATTCAAGAACAAGCTGCAAGCCCTTGGACTAAAAATATGTCAAGATCAAGATTAGTCCTCAAGCATTCGGATTAAAATAAGATAAAATTCAAGATTAAGCTCGAAGGCTCTTTTATTAACTGTTGAAAAGAAGAATCAGAGGATTCATAGAGATTGTAACACTCATATTGTTTGAAATAAAATACTAAGATTGTTGTAATATTTTCGGTCTTGATTTTATTTTCTCGACGAAATTATACTGTCTACAGTCCCGTTTTGCGACAGCCGAGTTCAGCTGTGCTCGGAGATCTTCATTCAGCTGAGCCAGCTTGTCCGCTTTCTCGTTCGCCATCCGAGGTTGAAACTCTACCGATGACACCTTTGCCTGGGCGGTTTCTTTCTCCAAAGCCACCCGAAGTCCCACCCCCTGTCTCCATATCAACTTCCCAAGTCTGAAGGAGGTCAGCCTTACGAATCTCTCCCTCCACTACCACCTGCTCCTCGGGAGGGGTCGATCCATAGGCAATAAAAATATCGTCTTATTTCGACTCATCCTTGAGCCGGAGAAGCGAATCAGAATCTGGCACCCGGGAGCTGGTGCTCTTCTTGGGCTTGCGAGCCACCCTCTTCTTTGGCTTCACCTCGGGACCCGGGGAGCCCGAAGGTTTTCTTTTCCTCTTCTTCTTTTCCCCCGCGGTAGCCCCGAGCTATCCCGTAACGGAGGGATCAACAGACAAGGATATGTCCTCGTCCCCTTCCAAAGGCCTAAGCTCGATGGTCTTAGACAAACCTATAAAAGAAAGAAGAAAGGTCAGTATGATGTGAGTTAAGAACACGGAATAGCTATTCAAAGGACAACCTTACCATGAGAACAGACCTCCCATCGGCCCTTCAAAATCTTGCGCCATGAGCGCTCGAAGTATGACATCTGTTTGCATATGCCTTCGATCCTCCTTAAGCCGGAGGACCGCATTTGGAACCCCGGCAACAGCTGCACAACCACAAATAGGAATGATGAAAAAGAAAATGAAGAAAAGTTGACACTTAAAGAAGAGTTGTACTTACGATATGCATTCCACTTCTCGGGAATTGGCATAAACTCGGGAGGGATCAGATCTTCGGTCTTCACCTGAACGAAGCGCCCCTACCAGCTTCAGTCTCGGTCTTCGTCAATACTCGAAAAGGGGGCCTTGCTGGCCCGGCGAGTTGATTAGTCCACTAAATTCGGGGATTGTATAGACGGAGTAGGTGGTCGAAGGTGAACATTTGAAACTCGGTGTTATTCACAAAGTAACGGAGGAGGATCACGATCGTCCATAGAGACAAGTGGATTTGCCCAAGGCACACCTCGTATCTCTTGCAAAAATCCAAAACAACCGGGTCTACCTGGCCCAGTGTGAAGGGATAAGTGCAGACACTTAAATACCCCTCTACTTGGGTAGTAATAGCATCCTTAGGCCCGGGGACTACAATATCTTTTCCTTCCATTTATAGTCCTCTCGGATCGCGGGAAGACGTCTTCGGTAACGGAGCATATATACCTCGATGCTCCTTCACCTCAGTCCTGTTTGGATGAGAGTTTCTCAATCTTGAAGTCGTCCGCAATTGAACAACCCCTAGAATAAATATTTTCAATGGGGACTCGGGAACTGATTTGGTGGCAGTTGACTCGATGGCGGCCACATCAGGAGCAGCCGTCTCGAGAACAACTATTTCGGGAGCGACTGCCTCAGTATCGGATGGCCGGTTGGGAAGATGAAAAGGCAGCCTGTTGAGGGACTGACTTGGAAGTTTTGGCTATTACTATCTGAGAAAGTTTGAAGATTTAAAGAAAAAGTATGGAGGTTTGAAGGAACAAGCCTGAAGGATGAAGAACAGAGTATGAAGATTCGAAGAAAATCTAGGTAAGAATCTAAGAGCAACTATGAGAATTTGAAGATCAAAGATGAAGACATGAAGGTTTGAAGGAAGTTGGTGATAGATAGAGAATTCGAAGGTATAAGCTTGATCGGAAAGTGGAAAAAGAACGGGGATAGACGATTTTATAGGGGAAGTACGCGACGCTTCGCATTCGGAGGCAACCAGCCGATGGTTGACATGTGTCCAAAGTTAGAGCGACGCGGCTGATGGGACGTTTCGACTTCTTTGTCGTTTCGGTTGTAACATACGGAGGAAAAATCAGAGAACATCTATCATTTCTCATCGTTTCGGCAAACCTATTCTCTAAGAAACGAGGGGACTATTTGTATACGGGTAAAACCGAGGCTAATGAGCACCCCGATTTCCCCGTGGGGCAAACGAAGCAAGGACGTACTATAAGAAATCGGAATCGAAGCTAGGAGCCTCTCGTATCAAGGCCCGAACAAAACAGCTGTCCTCGGAGCCATTGAGACCACGCCCCCCGGATCCGGTTCGAGTTCCAAGACCTCGGAAAGCATTATCAAATGTCCGCGCACGATTAACAAAGGGCCATGATATTCGTGCCTAACCGGATATCACGGCGTGAATCTCGGCCCGTATTGGCGGCAGATCAGTGATCAACAAAAATAAAATTTTTACCTTTCTTAGATTGTATTTAGGATAAAATTCCCCTACTATATAAAGGAAAAATTTATTATTCAATAAAGACACTATAACATGTATATCAAGGCAATATAAACTTATTCTCTCTATTTCTAAGCCATTCAAAGGTTCTTATTCTTGTTCATGACTTTTCATATATATTTTGTCTACGAATCGAAGGCAGATAAATTGTTAAGCCCCCAACCGAGCCCGGATTCAACACTACCGCCGGTTTGATTTTTTATTCTATCTTTCATTTGCTTATCTAACATCATTAATCACTTGTATTGGATTAATCCACATATCCTTAAAATCGCATATAAATTTAATTATTATTCATTTTAAGGGTAAACAACTTTATTCCTAAAAATAAATTTGTAACGGCCACAAAACCATTTGAGCATAGGAATCCCACTGTCTAATAACCAGTTGGACATTACCCATTTCGATGTTAATAACTTGTGAAATAATCATCTTAAAATTAAATTAATTTTCACGGTAAAACAACATATATTTCAAACCATAAACAAAAAGGAAGTTAAATAAGAACGGTGTCCGTCCCGCTTCAATTGCCGCTGGAATGCTTCACCGTTATTTTAGAGTCAGTTGCGATATATACGCCATTGCCAACTTCATGAATCCCCTTTGTCCTCCTTTGATCTTACACCTTCATCCGAAAGGGAAAGGGAAAGGGAAAGAGAAAAGAAGGAAGGTGGAACGACGATGAGTTTCCGAGATGATACCAGCGCCGAAGATGGGCTTCGGAAGCCGTTACTGCACACTGGAAGCTGGTATCGTATGAGCTCCAGGCAATCCAGTATGATGGGCTCCTCCGCCCAAATCCTCCGCGAATCCATCTCCATTTATCTCTGTGTCCTCATAGTTGCACTAGGCCCCGTGCAACTTGGCTTCACCGTATGAAAATTTCTTCACCATCTTTCGAGATTAATAATTTGCTTTCGACTTGAATTATTTATTTATATGTACAAAATATTATTGCCATTAATCCGCCCGTGACCATCTTGCATTTACGTTCTGTCTTTTAATGATTAATTATTGTGGTTGGTTTTGTAATTTTGCAGTGTGGCTACTCTAATCCTACGCAGTCCGAAATCACCAGCGATCTTGGACTTACCATTTCAGAGGTTTTGGTTTTCTTTCTTTGCGGCCTATTTTTTTTCTTTCTAATTAGTACCTTTTTCACGTTTTTTTTTTTTGTACAAAACCAACATAAGGTGGTTTCTCGTTTAGCTAAGCTACAAGTTCTAAACTGAAAAAATTAGAATTAGAATTAGTGATACGATCAAAACTGTGTGCTATGCCGTCCTTTTCTTTAAAGAGTTCATAGGTAGCCGGTTTTATTGATAATTTTACTGATGTTTGTTAAACATACCGCTCCTTTTTCATGAACAGTTTTCGGTGTTTGGATCTTTAGCAAATGTTGGAGCAATGGTTGGCGCAATTGCAAGCGGTCAAATATCAGAATATATTGGACGAAAAGGGGTAAAATTTTAAGACACTTTCGACAATAAAGTCTTGTTTCTTAATGATTAATATATAAATTTGATGAAGGGCTTACTCTATGCACAATGTATTTCTGCAAATAAATTGTTCTAACACATTAAATTTGTGAGCTACATGTCACCAATGGAGCAACTCTACCCTTACACTAAAACTCGCCTCAACAGAAGTTTGATGCTATGACAATATTCTCTTTTATCTTTCCACTGGTTCTTTAGTAACTTTTTCCAGTTATCCGTCTTCTTTCTGAAATGCAGACACTAATGATTGCATCAATTCCTAATATTATTGGATGGCTCGCTGTTTCATTTGCCACTGTAAGTGATTAGTTGTTATATCGTGCATCTTCTGGTTGCTTTTGCATCTTTATAGGTAGTAATTAACTTGAAAGTATGTGCCCTTTGTTCAATTTTAACAGGATGTCTCATTTTTATATATGGGAAGGTTGTTGGAAGGTTTTGGTGTCGGCATTATTTCCTATGTGGTAATCTTAAGTTTTTAGCTTCTTTATTGTTCTTGTTGAAGTTATGAAATAGTCCTGCTTGCTGGAATCTTCTTGCTTGTTATCTCCAGGTGCCCGTATATATAGCAGAGATTTCACCTAAAAACATGAGGGGAGTTCTTGGATCCATTAACCAGGTTGGTTTTGTGTTTGCTTTACATTTATACCTGGTCATTCTGTCGTCTAAGTTTTATGGTTCTTTATCATGCTAATCATTTTGATCTCTTGGAATTAGCTCTCTGTAACAGTGGGGATAATGCTGGTATATCTGTTGGGATTATTTGTAAGCTGGAGAGTTCTTGCAGTTTTAGGTGAGCAATATGTTTCCCTAACCATTTGGTGGTTGACAAATTGATTGTTGTCTTATTTAATTTTTCTGTTCTTACGGTGGTAGAATTAGTTGGAAATAGTCTATCAAGTTAGCATTTGATGACATTCATCTTGCTGAAATAAGTTTTCCTTCTTTCTAAAATCACTCCTTTGAGAACTATATGAAGTTGTTCATCTGCAAGTTCATTGAAGCAACTTAAAAATATTGAATGAGCTGATGCTTTTTTTCTGTGTATCAAATAGAATTTCCATTCTTCTGTTTGGAGTGTTGAACTTAATGTGAAGTCACTCGTATCCTTGATTCGAGCATATTTATTAACCTTTACATTAGTTAACTTTTTTCAACTTATAATTCCACTATGCAGGAATGTTGCCATGCATGATTTTGATACCTGGTCTATTTTTTATACCTGAATCTCCTCGTTGGTTGGTATGAGTTCCAAACTTATGTTTGTCATGACTACATTTTCATTGTTATGCTGTACTGATTGCAACACCGTATTATGTAGGCTAAGAACGGGCTGAATGAAGATTTTGAGACCTCTTTGCAAGTTCTACGAGGATTTGACACAGATATATCCTCAGAAGTGAATGAGATCAAGGTAATATATTGAACATGTTTAATGCTGGTTTCTCAACTATTTTGAACCCTCAAATTGCACTGTAGAAGCTTCTTGCAACTAAATTACTACAATGTGTTTATGCTCACTTGTTTCTCCTGTCATTTGTCTAGAAATCTGTGAGATCGTCAACTAAAAAAGTTACCATTCGATTTTCCGAGCTAAAGAGACGGCGATATTACTATCCTTTGCTGGTACACATTTGTGTTGAATTCTAAGTTTCTATTTATGCTGGTTTATATGTGGCATCCTTGAATAGCCAAAGACTTGAAAGCCCTCACTATTGTCAAGGCTCACTTTATGGGGTGATTTTATTCAGGTAGGTATTGGACTACTCGCGCTCCAGCAACTCAGTGGCGTTAATGGTGTTCTATTCTATTCCAGTAACATTTTCAAATCTGCTGGTCAGTTCAGTTCCTTCATTATCTGTAGAAATGCATACCAGGATCATCAAATGATTAGATACAGTTAAATATAAGCCTTGGCCCTAACTCACACCCCAAAAACTAACTCGAAGGGAGGAGGATTGCCCAAGCCTTATAAGGATACTAGGGATCTCATCCCGGTCCGAATTCACTCCATTCATCAATCCGCCTCACGCCCAGATCCGGAGATTCTTTATTCGGGGTTCCACTGTCCGGTGTGGAGCGCGCACAATCATGGACCGGGGTTATTTTCACCTGCCCTTCAATTGGTCCAGGGGCATTCTACCCAGAGGGGCCCACATTGCACGGGCCTGGTTCTAATACCATGTTAAATATAAGCCTTGGGCCTAACTCGCACCCCAAAAGCTAGCTCGAAGGGAGGAGGAAGCAAATACAAGCATTATTGTGTCATTCTTTTTGTTCTTTACTGTTGGTAGAAACGGTAAGAAAAGTAATAATCTGGATATCAGAAATGGGAAAAGGAATTTGTTTTGCAAAAAATAAAAAAGACCAATGAATTGTTTCCTCTGAATCCTAGATAACATCTTGCAATAGAGTGGGATGAGGAGGACTCCATTTTGTGGGAGAGGGGATGGAAGATAAATATGTGTATCTTTCTTGTAGTTTTTGTTCCCTCTTGTTTAATAGCCATGTTTCAGCAATCTGGAAGAAATAAGGAAACTAGACAGCTACCGAGAACTGTAATTGGAGCCCATAACCAACTTTACAAATGTGAGGCTAAATGAAGCCGAAGAGAATTTGCAGTACCACAATCTATCTCAAAAGACAAATTTTGAACTATTAACTTATTACAATAAAATTTTTAAACCTATTAACTGCAAAGAAATCCTAAATATGATTCATAACAATCAAGCCACATTTTAAAGGTACTCTAGAAAGCAAGCAATAAGATGACTAATATGATATACAGCTTATTTTTTCAGTTGTGTTGAATTTGTTTTGTATGTTTGTGAAAATGGAGTTTGAATATTTATTCCTTTTTTGAATTCCTTCCAATACCATTTATCTCTTTATCGGGAACCTTAAAAGCAAGCCGCTTCTTGCTTTAGCTTAACCATATGCCTGGCGAATCTGGTTGATGGAAACTGATACGGAACTCTGTTAGTTAATGAGTGACTATTCAAATATGCCATGCCTTGTGCACTTTTCATTTCGCTTTATTGGTTCCTGAGAAATGCTTCTTATGTTATACATCCCACAATCCTCATTCAGTTATTCTTTTTAATAGCTAAAAAGTATGAAGTGTCATCTGTAATGATCTCTCAATCTAAGGTAATATGCCATTATCCAGATTCACATACACCAATATGCCACTATCCAGATCCACATACACCACAGTTCCTTTGGGTGTGTATTTGGCAAACAACTTTACCAAATACCAGGTAGATATTTTATATTCATACATACCCAACCACGTTGTAACATGATGTCCATCCAGAACATAATTGTTCATTACACTGTCCTAAAGAGATGATAAATTGGAGAATTAAGGGTCCATTCCAGGAGAATTTTTGTGATAGAATCAGGTAGAATAGACAAGTTACTACAAACTGTGATCTTAATCTTCATTATGTGCAGTTGTCCACTCTTAGAAAGTATAACGAGCCTATTCTTTCATTTGCCAAATTAATTCCAGGTGTATCAGAATTAGATTGCATGCATAGTATCACCTAATCGTAGAGAGGTTATGGAATGTTACAACTGGTTCAATATATGATTTTAATTGTAATGCTTTTCAAATGTGCAGGAATTTCATCAAATAAAGCTGCAACATTTGGTATCGGGGCTATTCAGGTAGGTCCCTTTCCTTGGATCTAATGTTAGCTTATATGCATATATTGTTCAAATTTAATGTACATCTTTTATAGGTCATTGTGACTGGTATCTCTGCATCACTGGTGGACAAGGCGGGACGCAGGCTACTCCTTATTGTGAGTCTTCCAAAATTTCTCGTAGAAGTTTCTATTTGCTGAAAAAGAAAGCAAATGATAACTTTTCTATACTCTTTCTTCAGGTATCCTCATCCATAATGACCCTTAGCAGCTTCCTTGTGGCAATGGCATTCTACCTGAAGGTCAGTTAGTTAAATTTACATTTGTAAGAATTAATCAAGCAATTATCTGAATTTAATGAAATTTCTTTATTGGTGTTGGGATTGACTCTCTTTATTGTCACTCCACTATTCTTTTCTACTTAACCCAGGGTTTTACGCCTGAAAATTGGCATCCCTTCCTTGCAGTATTGTCTCTGGTGGGCCTTGTGGTAAGTTTCTGTCTCACCTTCTATTGTGCCCACGCTACTATCCCCTGCTCTCATCTGTTATTTGTCATTACATTCTGTCATTCCTGAGACCATTTACCTATTAATTATCCAGGTCTTGGTGATGGCATTTGGTGTAGGATTGGGCTCCATCCCTTGGATCATAATGTCTGAGGTATAGTAAAGCTAATTTGTAGTTCATGAGACCAGAAAAGATATATTTTCCTAAATACGGTTAAAGATAGAGCTTAAATAAAAAATGCCTATTCACACGCTGTAACATTTTCAGGAGGCTGTAGTTGAGATATTTTAAGCAAAACTAGCAATAAAGATCTCCCCTGTTAAAGGTGATGATTTTTGTGTTATAGGAAGTTCAAGCATCATTGACACGCTTTATGTGCTATCCTTACAAGCTTTTGGTTCAGATTTTCTTCCTAAATATATTCTTATTGAATTTGAGATATCCTTCAAGGATGCTAGCATAGGTTTTATGAGTCTTCCTTTTTAGGATTCAAGAGCCTCAACTACTTTAATAGATACTCAGTTTGTATGACTATAGGAAGTGTATTCTGTTTACCTTCTTTTGAGACGTCGAGGTTTTTTATTGATTGTGCAGATTCTGCCAGTGAGCATCAAAAGTCTGGGTGGCAGTGTCGCAACGCTGGCCAATTGGTTTTCAGCATGGCTTGTTACAATGACAGCAAATTTGCTTTTGACTTGGAGTAAAGGAGGTTCTCTCTCCCTCTCTCTCTCTCTCTCTCTCTCTCTGCACCATGCTAGGAGTGAATCTAAAGACTTGTGTATTTGGCAGGAACATTCACTATTTATGCACTGATATCAGCTTTTACGGTGGTTTTCGTGAGGCTTTGGGTTCCAGAAACCAAAGGGAAAACACTGGAAGAAATTCAGCAGTCCTTCAGATGATGCCAAATAAATTTGTAGTAAGACAATTAAACGGAAAAATTGATGCAGTTGTAGCTTCACTGAGAACTTGTTTCTTTCCACATTTACCATGTACCATTATATATTGTCATGTCCAAGAAGGGTTTCTCGTGTCAAGCGACTGCTAATGCATGAGGAGCAAAAATAATGCAGTTTGCAATATGTATTTGTATATATGTATATACGTTTATAGTATGCTGCGTTAAAGCATCAATTTTTATTCTGAACCCCGAATTATATAACTAATATTACAGAGGAAATACGAAGTTCTTTTCCTTGTTATAAGAAGACAAAAATTACATGGTATTAGATACTGGAATTTGTGGTAGTGTCCTTCAGTTTTGGGATTTTTCTGCATGCAGGAAAGTAAGGAACTGCTTGAGACACCTGTTGTAGACGCAAGGTCGCTCTAGGTGAACCAGATGCCCAGCCTTCTCTATGCCATGAAATGTAGTCTTGTCACCTAGTTGACTGTCATCATGTAACACAAACATCATCAGGTTTTGTCAACTTCTCTGTGGCATTTCTACTAAATTTATTGATGAAATAGTTAATTGTAAATCCGGGGACCATATATCAAATGGTGCATCGCGAAACTACTTAAAAACTTCTTTGTAAATATGTTTGAGTTTGTATGTAAGAGCATGTCAAGCCTGTAAACTCACTCTTTCATGTTCTGAGCAAGCTCCAAATTGAAAATTTGATCATTCTCACCCCAGAGGAGATGTATTCTCTATCAACAAATGGCACATTAATAGATGGAAAGAAAGATAAGTAACTCACGTAGAAGTTCTCCGTGTAAAATATTGCAGAGTAGAACTCATGAAATGCAAATTACCTGTGGAAAATTTGGAATATTGGTATCTTTGTTGCTCACTACCAAGCCTTCTAGCAGTTCTCCTCTTTCTTTTCTGTTGGTGAACATTACCTGACATCAGTAGCATTATTGTCAAGTGGGGTAAGATCCTTTGTTCGGGTTGAACTTTATTACACTTTACATATGAGTTACATGAGCATGAAAACTATGTTGCGTCATAGTATTGTATAAAACATACATTCCTTCTTGACTAGAGATTATTATTCCTAATTTCACCAAATTATGAATTTACTACTTTGGTATTCTCGAAATAAACTCGAGACATCCAAGATTTTGTTTTAAGAAACTTCGAACTTGACTTGCTCTAGCTGGTCTAAAATGTGAACCTAAGTGATTTTATGCAAATTTACTCTTCTACAGTGGGTTTTCAGTCATTTGGCTTATTCAAGTCGTTGGCATATGTGAAAAGTTATTAGGTGTAGTTGGTTGAGCGAACTGACGCTGATGTCAAGAATGAAACATATGGGTGGATGCCGTGTTAGAATTAATGTAATATATATAACCAGAAATTGTGCAATGCGAACACCGTGGTGCCTCCTTTTAAATAAGTGGGGACTGGAAAATGTGGACAGATCTGCACTGAGATATATAATCAACGTTTCATATCTTCAAGTTATGAAAAAGTGGGAGACTTATTGCTGCACATATCAAAACTAATACATGTATCACAAGTACCACGTATGTCAACATGCACTGGTGCGAGATTTTCTGCATTTATAATAAGGGACGTGATTTGGACTCTAAACAATTGGGCCCACTTATCTTTGATATTAAGGGTTAGCTGATTACCCCAGAAAATAATTTAGTCAATTATTCATGAATAGAAGAAATAATTTTATTAAATGACTCTATGGGCTTACAATCTCCTCTATTATCTGATTCAGGTGAAGAATATTAAAGCGACGATAATTTATACAATCGAAAATGGACTTGTGATTAACAAACACAACTTAGTAAAAGTTTACCAATGTTCAACACGGCTAATATAATGACCATATCTAAAGTGAAAAAATGTGAATTTTCAAGGTAAATCACACATGTTTTAGTATAAACACAATGAGTTTTCAACCGCTGAATTAGAAGTCATATACGAATTTAAGTTGGAAATAAGTAAGAAAAAATGAAACAAATAGGGACATAATCTATAGCTTGTAGATAGGAGTAGTTAAGATTAAATATTACTAACCTCAAGAAAGTCCCTGTGAAGGCGATCAGGGAACCAAAGTTTCTTATAAGCAGCTACTTTAAGAAGTGCCTTAAGACCCTTAACAGAAGTAGGCAACAGCAGCTCAGAAGAAGAAGAGAATCCCAAACCATTTAGCGTCGAAGTGCTAATAGAATCAGTCATAGCCAATATGGAACCAGAAATCACTAAAGCCTCAACCAAATCAGGATACATTTCAGCCATCTTAAACGCCACCATTCCACCATAACTAAACCCAACCACTGTACACTTTTCCACACCCAATTTCCTTAGCCCTTTAGCCAAACTCTCAGCTTGAAAACCAGGTGATCTATCCTCGCTATCGGTTACTGAGCCACCGAAGAAAAGTAGGTCCGGTACGTAAATAGAGTATTTCTTAGTCAATGCGCCAATTTGGAATTGCCACGTGACAATTCCTTCGCCAGCGAACCCGTGGACTAGTACGACGACGGGTTTGGTGGGGTCAGGTTTTGTGGTGGTTTCAGGGGAAGTGGCGCACTGGTTATTGGAAAAAGGAGTAGTTGTGGTGATTTTCTTGTTTCTCTTTGTGTTTTTTATGGTTTCAGAAGGAACCCAAAAGTTCATAATAGTGCCTGGTTCTATCTCTATACTATGAGGTTTGATTCCAGCCATTTTCATTAGACCATGCAACAAAGGTTTCTGTGCTTCTACCAAGTTCACCATTTTTCTCAGCTCTATTTTTGTTGCTGTTTCTGTGTATGGAGGATGGAGAGAGGTGAAGTAAAAGAGATTAGAGAGATGGGTTTTTTAAACAAGAAAAGGGAACTAGGGACGTGAGGTTAGGTTTTGGGTTGCTATCTGTTGTTCGTCATTGAATGTGGGAGCTTATATTATACAATACCAATGTGATGAAAGCGGCAGTTGGTACTGTTGTATCTACTTCTAGATATTAGTGCTATTATTATAATCTTAGCGTATCTCTCTTAGTTCATCCAAAATTTCATTATTTCCACTGTTGAATTATTTGAAGTACTCGTATATCTTCTTACAATAAATGACTAAATGAGTACTTATTAATCTGACTATTTATATATCATGGTCTCCCTTCTTAATTTGGAGAAATATTTTGGCATACTCATACATATCAGCTAGTTATATTTAAAGTTATTCTCTACTAATGTCTGCACAGTTGGCTCCTAGTGTATGAGGCTTCAAAATAAACAATAAGTTCTGCATGTTGTCTTTTTTAAGTGTCAATTATATAAATAATAATAATACTAATTTGAAAAATAAAACACGGTTTCAACCATGTTTTATCAGGGTTCATGTTGCATTAAATATATTAGGATACTTGCAAATTTGTCTTGCTAATGAGAAAGTATTTAATTCTCTTGGAATTGTCTTGCAATAATGCTGTGGCCGCAAGTCACGTTTAATTAGAAAACTAAATATGACATTGACATCATATTTCGATCAATGACGAGCCTTCTGACTTTCATTATCTCATTTATAATAATAGCAAGTTGTCTTCTATTAAATGAGATGAACTACTTCATGATAAAACATAAATCTACCTTATAATTAAACAATTACTCTACTCTACTTTGTTATGTAGACCGTAGAGTAGAGTTCGAAGGGTACACAAATTATATTATACCAAATTGACGTAAGAATAATATTGTTACGGCGCCTTTATCACGGAACTTATGCAATTTGGGGACTTCGTCCCATTGTTTGACTCAATTAAAAGCTTTACTTTCACTACTAGAAAACTGTCAAGTTTCGGTCACCAATACTGATCAATATCGGTCGGAATTAAAAAAAAAAGTAT
>MCJB01034309.1:316905-321905 GCA_002018475.1 Nicotiana obtusifolia | reverse complement strand
AACTCTACAACATAAAGATAAACTTAATTTTGTTGGAGAAATATATTTGGTTCACCTGTTAAAGAACTATATATAGCGTATACACTTGACTAAAGCTTATGCACACCTTAACGCAATGGTATGTAAAATTTTGTGCAAACATTAGAAATTTTGAAGTCTATAATTCTTGTCTCAAATTGATATTTTTGAATTACTTTATGTGTGTGTATGACAGAGAATATCTTTTTGGATGACACTGTCTCAACCAATGCATATAAATTAAAATGTAAATACCTATGCTCCTATAACTTACAAACCCATAAGATATACAACATAGAAATAAAATTTTCTGTTATTTTAACTTGAATAATCGGTAGAGGAATGATTGGCTAGATCATTTGCTTCACTGCGAAAGAATTCCTTTCTGAGAGATATGTTTAAGCCAGGGAAGAAACGTGACAACTATTGGCCATGTACCAATTAGAAGTACTTCAATTTTTTGGTTTAGTTGTAGAAGACATCGGTAGAGTTATTTAGCAAAAACTAAGGGACATTTTAAACTTGGACAAATTAATAATTTCATGGTCATAATTTATTTGGCGATTTCTTGCACGTCAACTAACATTGTTTATGTCCTTGAAGGGGCCAGTTTACTTGTACACGATTAATTGAATGATTAACACACCAATTTGTCTTCCCATGCAAAGGTTGTTTAAATATTGATCAACCATACTGCCTACTTCAGACCCACATCCCTTTCATATGCAGACTTTTTTGGGGTAAGACGAGAAGAGTGAGTGACCATACGAGGAATGTGTTTGCACGTTAATAGTGCATATTCGCATATATGATATATCAAATTATATTAATTTATTACGATTAAATATAAATTATAAGTTAATGCGAGAATGTATAATCTAAGACCTAACATTTAAGAAAATATTGTAGGGTAATTGTTGATCTAAAGGGTAAGAAAAGAATAAGAAAAAAGATCAACCATTCATGGACAAGTGCTGATAAGATTTGCTAACCTACCTTCATACTTCGGGTTCCGGTGGATTCAAGGGCGGATCCAGAGCATGAAGACCGGGTTTACCAGATCCAGTAGCTTTTGTTTATACCTTGTACATATATTGTGAAATTCGTTAAATATCTATAAGTATTATATTGTGAACTCATAAGCTATTATATATTAACTTGAGACTATTGTAGGAGCTCATTAACTTTAAATCCTTGATCCGCCTCTGGCCGTGGATTAGTGCATGCATCTGCATGTTAAATACTCCACTTCTTTAATAGTGTTGGAAATTTTTTCATATTTTAAGAACTTTAGTTTTAAAATCGAATATAAATTTCAGAATCCCCAATGTTACCGATGGAATGTTTCTACTAAGTAGCAACTCTAATCATACAATGAGCTTCCCCTAGGCTTATATTGGACTGCAATTTATTCATCTGGGCTCAGAAACATACGACCCATATCTGGAGCACAGAGTTAGAACTGCAAGCTGGGCCTGGTCGTAGCCAAGTTCTGATTCTATTGGATGTGGAGACAACATGCCTGAGTTCTGGGCCTCAGTAGTGTAATAGACAAATTAACTCAAATAGCCGTTCACCTAATCTCTCAAATTATAAATAGCCGATGGATATTTAATATATATACAATTCACTTATAATATATATATAATTAATATAAAATTTATGTATAACGATTAAAAAAAATAAAAATTAAATCTGACGGGCTATTGTGTAACAATTCCGTTTACGGCCAGGATCATTTCGTTCGCGACGTAGGCCATTTAATGGATACACACAATTATAGGTAGAACGTTTAGGGGTATTAAAAGGGTAGATTAGACTGAATCAATAAATGGGCTGGTGAATTGACACGTCAAAGGGTGATTTACACAAATAGAATCATCCATTGCCACCTGTTGATATTTTGACCCTAATAAGAAAGTCTTAAGAAAATTACCTTCGCCAGATTTTTGGGAAGCACTTTTGGTAATCACGAGAATTTCATATAGTGGTCATTCAAATTTGCCACAAAACATAACAGTAGCCAGAATTTTTTTATTTGGTTATCAGTAGAATTCGCCACAAAATTAATATGATAATCGCTAGAAATTTTTCATAAAGTGATCGTCAGGATTTGTTGCGAAACATGACAATCGCTCGGATTGCCACAAAATATGGCAATCACAAAAAAAATTTCATGTAGAAAAATTTTGGCGATTGCTAGAAGCGCTTTCCAAAATTCTAACTGGAAGCTATTTTTACAAGACTTTTCTTATCAAGGCCAAAATATTAACGATGATCCTAATAAAGTCCGACCAACGTAATTTTCCGCACGTCAAAAGATTACTAGAGCTGAGATATGCTTGGTTGAGATATGCTAAATATGGATCATAGGTCTACTCGTACGTCCAACTCTCATTGAGTTTTAATTGTTTTATAAGTACATTTTTCTAATTACAAAATAAAACTTTTCTTTTATAATATAAAACAAATTAAATATTTTAACAAATTTTCTTATGGATCAATTTGGTATATGCATTTAGCCAAATCAATCCAACTTTTGGATGGGCGATCGTATATTTATGTATTAAATTTGCCACTCATATAACCACAGTTTATTGGGCTTCTCAATTAAGTGTTTGTGTAAAAAATTTCATAGCACACAGAACATTAAATATTTGGTTTATAATTATAAGGGTGCAGTTACCCATAAAAGTGAAATTATTTATTTTTATCTATCTATTTATTTTTTTACTCATTAAACTAATTACATTTCCTACTCATAGTAGTTTTTTTGGAGAATTTTGTCTTTTTTCTCCAATTATTTTTTATTTCTATGCTTCTTTTCTTTTTTCCTTTTTTTTTTCTCGTTTTCTTCTTATTTTCTTTTTTCTCTTTTTCTATTCATTTATTTTTGCCCAAATCATATTATTGTTATTTTTACCATAACTTATTTCACACTCAATTTTGACTCCTTCTTTATTTTTTTTCTTTTTATTTATTTTCTTTATTTCTTGTTCCTTTTCTAATTTCATTTAACTTCTTTTTTTCTATTCTTTTTCTCTTCATAATCATATAAATAATTTCAGAAAAGAATTCACTTAAAAATATAGCTAAAAAAATCAAAAAAAAAAAAGGTTCAAACTACCATATGATACCAATATAGCATATAACTATACCAACATGGTATACAGTTTTACTTGTTAATTCCGGCAACTATATGACTATACTACCTTACATAATACACATGCACAAAGAGAAAAATAAAAAAATAGTATACCACATATTAATATAACAAAGTATTGTACTATATTACTATTATTAAAAGAAAATCAAATACTGTACCAATAAATGCAGCTAATACAACCAAAAAATAATTCAACTAGCATATGATACCAAAATAGTATATAGCTATACTAATATGATATATAGTTATACGGGTCATTCCAACAACTGCATATAACTATAAAAACTATTACATAATATACAAGATCTATGTCCATAAGTACAAGAAAATCCAATACAACAAAACATGATCATATAAATCATTTTAGAATAGAATTCACTTAAAAATGCAGCTAAAACAACCAAAAATTATTTCAACTACCATATGATACCAATATGACATATAATTACACCAATAAGGTATACAGTTCTACTAATTAATTCTAGGCAACTGTATATGGCTATACTACTATTACATAATACACATGCATAAAGAGAAAAATCAAAAAAATGGTGTACCGCATATTTGTAACGACCCGACTTGTTGTTTTGAGAATTTACGTTCTGTTTAGTGACTTAAGGTCCCGAGCAACTTTGTAATATGTATTATGACCCGCGTGTGTGGTCGAGTTATGATTTTTGGAAGATTCAGAATTAAATTGAAAGAACAATTCTTATTTTTGAAGCTTAAATGAAAAGAGTTGACCGGAATTTGACTTTTGAGCAAACGACTCCGGAATGAAATTTTGATGATGTTAGTAACTTCGTATGGTAATTTCGAACATAGAAGTATGTCCGGATTTGGATTTGGAAGCCCATAGGACAATTCGGTGCATTTAGCGAAAGTTGAAAAATAAAAGATTTTTGGAAAGTTTGACAGGGAGTTGACTTTATTGATATCGGGGTCGAAATTCGATTCTGAAAATTAGAACAGCTCCATTATGTCATTATGACTTGCATGGAAAATCTGAAGTCATACGGATTGATTTGATACGTTTTGGCACAAGATACAGAATTTAGAAAATTTCATAAACTCATAAGTTCGATTCAAGGCGCGATTCGTTGTTTCGGTATTGTTTGATGTAATTTGAGGCCTAGACTAAGTCCGTATTATGTTATGGGACTTATTGGTATATTCGGATGGGGGTCCCTAGTGGCTCGGGTGAGTTTCGGAGTGGTTTCAAACCATTTCTAGGCCACTTTTAATGGCTGATTTTTTTGGCTACAGTAGTGTGCATCGCGAGAAATTTCTGTTGCACAAGGCTGACTTTGGAAGCTTATATCTCGTATTATATAAGGAATTTGGAAATCATTCAAAAATAAAAGTTGTAGCTCTTTGTGTCTAGTTTTCAGAAATTTAAACCATTTGGCATTTGGAGTTGTGTACAAAAGGTTATGGTAGATATACTACAAGCTATCTGGGAAGAGTTTTGAAATCGCGAAGAAGAAATTTCTGCTGCACATGGCTGAATTTGGGAGCTTATATCTCGCCATATATAAGAAATTGGGAGATGAGCGAAACATAAAAGTTATAGCCTTTGGTGTCTAGTATCCAGAAAGTTAAACCATTCATCATTTGGACATTTCATGAGAGAGTTATACCCATTTCCTTAAGGGGAAGGATTTCTCGTCGCCAGCATCCAGGGTAGCGTAGGGCGCTAGCCCTGGCACTGGGATTTTTTGGGATTCTAGAAACAGTGCCACAGGCAGCGCCCCCACGCCACTTGTGGCATTGAAATATTAAGGCTCTATAAACGCGGGGGGGGGGGGGGGGGGCC
>MCJB01034309.1:286486-316885 GCA_002018475.1 Nicotiana obtusifolia | reverse complement strand
GGGGGGGGGGGGGTTGGCCATTTTTTAAAAAAATAGAGTAGGAGAGCTCGGTGGGCGATTTTCAGAGGGGGTTTTCACAAGTTTGAGCTGGGTAAGTGTTCTATATCCAAAAGTGATTATATTTCATAAATCCATGGTTATATTCATCATTTAATTCGAGTTTTAATGGAGGAAATTGAGATCTTTGTAAAACTCCTCAAAAATAGAAATTTAAGATTTGGAGGACGATTTGTTATTGGAATTTGATAAAATTGGTATGGTTGAACTCGTATTGGAATGGGTATTTGGATTTTGTGAAAATACTATCGGGTTCCGAGAGGCGAGCCCCGCGTTGACTTTTGGTTGACTTTTTAATGTAAAATTTTAAGTCGATGTTTTATTATCCGGAATAGTTTCCGATGAATTTTAATGAAGTTATACAATTAATTTGGATAGATTTGAGTTGTCCCAAGGTCAATTCAAGCAATAAGGCTATTTTGGAATATCAGTATAACTTCAAAAAGGTAACTATCTTGCCTAACCTTGAGTGGGGGAATTACCCCTTAGGCATTGAGTCGTATGTGCCATTTGTATAATGTGAAAGTCGTGTACGCGAGGTGACGAGTATGTACTCGGGCTTATATGTGTAAATTGTATTGGTTTAATGTCGTGGGCATTCATATGTATTACATTGGAAATTTGTTAGAACTTATTAAATCCTTATTTATCATGCCTCATTCTTTGTTTGTCAAATTTGATTTATATGATAATTTGGTGCGATTGCTACTTTGATCCTTATGTGAATTCTTTATGCTGGTTGAGTTGACACTTCCTGAAGATAATTACTTTATGGATTTTCCATATGCAACAATTAATTAATAAGTTTAAATTGAGACGTTAATATATCTATCAAAATTGGGATTAAAGAAGGCGTTGTACATTGCTGAGTTACCTTTTCATCATTGTTGCTGTTTTTTTGAGAATTTATATACCTTGTGTGGAGCCTTGGGCTATTTGCCCTTAAATTAATCGATTTCGTTGTATCTTGGGAAATGGTTGGGGCCTATGGGTAATTTCTAATATGAATTATTGGATATTTACTTTGGGAGTACGAGGTGGTACCTTGGGAGATCCCCCTATTACATATTTACTTTGGAGACTACAGGCGGTACCTCAGGAGGTCCCCCTGTTTGCATATTTAATTTGGGACTATGAGGCAGTACTTCAGGAGATCCCCCGGTTTGCATATTTACTTTGGGACTACGAGGCGGTACCTCGGGAGATCCCTCTGTTACATATTTACTTTTGGGACTACGAGGCGGTACCTCGGGAGATCCCCCTGTTGAGCAGTTACATTTGGGTTTACGAGGCGATACTTTGGGAGCGCCCCTGTTGTTTTTCTCTAGTTGTTGTGCTGTTACTTTTCTGTAAATTTCTCGTCGTTCACTTCTTAGTCATTTCATTAAATTATTATGTCTTCTGCCTTGTGAATTGTCCGTGCATTTGTGATTTGAAATGTGGGCACGAGGTGCCGTGAGTAAAGGATGATAATATGGGCACATGAGTTGTCCGTGCGGTTGTGATAGAGATATGGGCACGAGGTAGCCGTGAAAATATGAAAGTGGGCTGAGACCCCTAATTTTTATGATTTTGAAATGATGTGTCACATGGTGACTTTTATTTGAAGAATTTTATACGAAAGACATTTATTTGAAGAATTATATTCGAAAGATACCTATTTGAAAGGATTATATTCAATAAATATTTATTTGAAGGAATTATATTCGAAAGATATTTTATTTGAAAAGATTATATTCGAAAGAGTTTATTTGAAAGAATTATATTTAAAGGAATTATATTCGAAAGATATTTTATTTGTCAGTATTATATTCGAAAGAGTTTATTTGAAAGAATTATATTTGAAAGGTTTTATTTGAAGAATTATAGTTGAAAGGTTTTATTTGGAGAATTATATTTGAAAGGTTTTATTTGGAGAATTATATTCAAAAGATATTTATTTGAGAAATTATATTTGAAAGGTTTTATTTGGAGAATTATATTCAAAAGATATTTATTTGAGAAATTATATTCGAAAGATATTTATTTGAGAAATTATATTTGAAAGATATTTTATTTGGAAGAATTATATCCATAAGATATTTATTTGAAAGGATTATATTCTAAAGATTTCTATTCAAAAAAAAAAAAATTGTAGATAAAAGATGTATATTTTGAAGGACTTGATTAATTGGTTGTGCTTGTGTTCATCACTCGATTGGGCAGTATCTATGGTGTTCTTGCTGCCTTACTGTTTGTATCACTAGTTGATTATTGTTGCTATCACTGCTATTTGTCTTGCTATTATTTTTGTATGCTATGTTGCACAGGTTATTTAACTAGAGAGCGTCTTGACTGTACCACGTCACTACTCCATCGAGGTTAGTCTTAATACTTACTGGGTACCAACTGTGGTGTACTCATACTACACTTCTGCACATTTTTGTGCAGAGCCAGGTATTGGAGATATCGTATTCGAGCAGAGATTAGAGTGTGATCGCAAGGATTCAGGGTAGGGCTGCTTGGTCGTCGCAGTCCCTTGGAATCTTTTCATTTTATTGTACTGTCAACTCTTATTCGGATAGTATTGTATATTCGATCCTTGAGAACATTGCATGTATTCAGTTAGGGTTCGTGACTTAGTACTACCAGTCTTGGGAGGTTTGTTTGAATATTTCCGCTATTGGTTTCAACACTTGTATTAAATTATATGCTTTCAAAAAAAAAGACTTGAATTGTAATTGTAATCGGCTTACCTAGTCTTAGAGACTAAGTACTATCACGACATTTGTGGTGGGATTTTGGGTCGTGACAAAGTTGGTATCAGAGCTCTAAGTTCATAGGTTCTACGAGTCATGAAAGAGTCAAGTAGAGTCTTGCGGATCGGTACGGAGATGTCTGTAATTATCTTCGAGAGGCTACAGAATTGTTAGGAAATTTCCACTTTTTTCATTCCTATCGTGCAGAATTTGTTGATTTTGAAGTTTGAGCCTTTGTATCTCTATTCTCTCACAAATGGTGAGGACACGTGCTACCGAGTCAGCTGAGCAGACACCCGCGCATTCTGCTAGGGCCGCAAGAGGCAAGGGCCGAGGTAGAGGCCAAGGTGGACACCGAGGAAGCGCACATGCCGCAGCTAGAGCACTTGTCAGAGCAGCAGTTGAGGAGCCACCGGTAGCTCCAGTTGGGAGACAGGCACCAAAAACACCTGTTGTTACCCCCGGACTTCAGGAGACTTTAGCACAGTTCTTGAATATGTTTGGTATATTAACTCAGGCGGGATTGATCTCCGTTTCACCAAATATTTCACAGATAGGGGGAGGAGCTCAGACTCCTACCGCCCGTACTCCATAACAACAAGTTCACTTTGGTCAAGTTCCGTTTGTGGTGCCGATATAACCTTTTATTCCGGTTTAGCCTGAGGTCAGGCCAGAGATGTCAGAAGATGAACAAAAGAGACTTGAGTGATTTAAGAGGTATAGCCCACCTGCTTTTAGTGGCACAACTACAGAGAATGCCCAGGGATTTCTAGAAAAATGTCATTGTATTCTCCGTACCATGGATATTGTGGAAGTGAGCGGAGTTTCCTTTACTATATTTTAGCTATCAGGTGCAGCGTATCAATGGTGGCAAGTTTATGAAGATGGTAGACCGGTCGATGCAACACCACCAACTTGGGCTCAATTTTCAGAGATGTTTTTTTTGAAAGAGTTTGTTCCCCAGACTCTCCGGGATACGTGGCACACAGAATTTGAACAGTTGTATCAGGGCACCATGATGGTGTTAGAATATGCTATTAGGTTCAGTGAGTTAGCCCGTCATAGGTTCCTACAGTTAGAGAGCGAGTCCACAGATTTGTCGAAGGGCTCGATTATGATTTTAAAATATGTATGGCTCGGGAGTCAGTCTGATATTTCATTTCAGCAAGTAGTGGAGATTGCCATGATGTTAGAACGTGTTCGAAATGAGCAAAGGGGGTCTACAGGAGGCCAAGAGGTCTCGAAATTTTGGAGAATTCAGTGGATTCTACTCTGTAGCTATCACTTATCATGGCGGAGGCTTGGGCAGTCGGTCAGCTAGTCCGTAATTCAGAATACTCGCGATGCTCCAGTTAGTACTTTTAGTGCAACATCGGCACGAGGTTCGCACATCATGAGAGATTTTCCCAGACTTGAGGAAGGTGGATTTTATCAGAAAACACAGGCTACAGGCTCTGTCCCAGTTACTAGCCCACATGCACAGCCAGTTAGGGGTGGAGGAAAGGCGGATAGAGGGCGCCCTAGAAGGGGAGGCTCAACCAGTTGATAAACTTGCGATGATATGGCTAAGGCCGCTACACCATATGGTGTTGTTAATGGTATGATTTAATTCATAATAGAGGAACCCTATTCTTATTTTGATTCAATTCTGATTATCGAAGTGAGACCTCCATTCATGCTCCATATAGGGCGAGTTTGTGATTTTTACACCACTCACGTGTTTATCCCCATTGGGAGATTTGATGGTATTAGCCCGTGTCTATCATTTTGTTTTGCACACTATTGAGGGCTTTGAGTCCAAAAGTGACTTTCTGTTACTCACTATAGTGGGTTTTGGTGTAATTTCGGGATAATTGATTTCAATTTATGAATTATATGCTCTACCGGTATAGGGTTTTGTTTTTGGTTAAATATGTATTATTATATTAATTAGCACTTAGCTAATTAATATAATAATACATAGGGGTTCATTATGTGTTGTGAACTTGTTTGATGGAATTTATTAAAAGAAGAAAAAGAAATGGAAAGATTTTGGTTGGCACGATGTGCATATTACTTGTGATTCAGAGCTGAGGACGAGATCCTCGCATTTTAATATGATGTGAAATGTTTAAACTGAGCTATAAGCTGCGGTGGAAGTTATATAAGGACGAGATCCATGTGATAAAAATTTATGTGTTTTAAATTCTCCCTTTGTGAAATTGAATTTGTACTATAGTACCAATAGGGAGTCATGCCTGTTAAGCTTATTTGATTTATGTGTTTTGTGCATATTTAGCCATGTTCGTGCTGTAATCATTGAGTTTTAGCCTATGAGGTGAGTGCCCAGGTGGCGTTAAATGTGACTCGTTAATTCGGGTAACTAATTATGAGGTCTTCATGCCTCGCGTGTTGCTGTTAGTGTTGTGAAATTTGAAACGAGGTTTTGGATAATGTGAGGTTAATCAATGATGCTGGAATTAATTATGAACAACTATTATGACCAGATATGTGGTTATGGGTATACGTATATTGTGTGCGTAGGCACGAAATTGCTACAACCGGTTGAGACTAACACAGTGCGTTGATATGAAAAATCAGGCCTTTTGAAAATGTTTGAAGTGCAAGACATTGGTTTTAAAGTTTATAAATATGGATAAAAGAAATAATCTCAACTAAGATGGTGTTGTCGGACCATGTTAAAATTTCGGTGACGTGGACTCATCGCGAGTAGGTGTGTAATAGTACACTCAGTAATTTAATGTCCTCAGAATAATTCTTGGCACGTTCGAGGACGAACGTATTTTTTAAGAGGGGAGAATGTAATGACTCGATTTGTCGTTTTGAGAATTTACATTCCGTTCAGTGACTTAAGGTCTCGAGCAACTTCATAATATGTATTACGACCCGCGTGCATGGTCGAGTTTGGTTTGCAGAAGATTCAGAATTAAATTGAAAGAACAATTCTTATTTTTGAAGCTTAAATGAAAAGAGTTGACTGGGTTTGACTTTTAAGCAAATGACTCCGGAATGGAATTTTGATGATGTCAATAGCTTCGTATGGTGATTTCGGACTTAAGCGTATGTCCGGATTTGGATTTGAAAGTGCGTATGACAATTCGGCCCATTTTGCCAAAAATTGGAAAATAGAAGATTTTTGACAACTTTGACGGAGAGTTGACTTTATTGATATCGGGATCAAAATTCGATTCTGAAAATTAGAACAGATCTATTTTCTCATTTATGACTTGCATGCAAAATTTGAAGTCTTTCCGGATTTATTTGATACATTTCGGCACAAGATATAGAATTTGGAGAATTTCATTAACTCATAAGTTCGATTCGAGGTGCGATTTATTGTTTCGGTGTTATTTGATGTGATTTGAGGCCTTGACTAAGTCCGTATTATATTATGGAACTTGTTGGTATATTTGGACGTGGTCTCGAGTAGCTCAAGTGAGTTTCGGAGTGGTTTCGGACCATTTCTAGGCCATTTTTATTTTATGGTTTTTTGGCAACAACAGTGTGCATCGCGAGAAATTTCTGTTGCAAAAGACTGACTTTGGAAGCTTATATCTAGCAATATATAAGGAACTTGGAGATAATCCATAAATACAAGTTGTAGCACTTTGTGTCTAGTCTTAATAAATTTAAACAGTTTGGCATTTGGAGTTGTGTACAAAAAGTTGTGGTGGATATACTACAAGCTGTCTGGGAAGAATTTTGAAATCGCGAAGAAGAAATTTCTGCTGTACAGGGATGACTTTGCAAGTTTATATCTCGCTATCTATAAGGAATTGGGAGAAGAGCGAAACATGTTGTAGCCTTTGGTGTCTAGTTTTCAGAAAGTTAAACCATTCATCATTTGGACATTGTATGAGAGAGTTATGCCCATTTTCGTGTCAGGAAAGATTTTCTGTCGCCAGCGTTCAGGTAGTGTGGGACGCTAGCCCTGGCGCTGGGATTTTTTGGGATTCTGGAAACAACGCCACAGGAAGCACCCCACGCCACCTGTGGCGCTCAAATATTAAGGCTCTATAAACGGGGGGATTTTGCCGTTTTTAGCAAAAACAGAGTTGGGGAGTTCAGTTTGGGCGATTTTCAGAGGGGTTTTTCACAAATTTGAACTGGGTAAGTGTTCTATATCCGAAAGTGATTATATTTCATAAATTCATGGTTATATTCTTTTTTTAATTCGAGTTTTAATGGAGGAAATTGATATTTTTGTAAAACTCTTCAAAAATAAATATTTAAGATTTGGAGGACGATTTGTTATTGGATTTCGATAAAATTGGTATGGTTGAACTCGTATTGGAATAGGTATTTGGATTTCATGAAAATTCTGTCGGGTTCCAAGAGGGGGGCCTTGCATTAACTTTTGGTTGACTTTTTAATGTAAAATTTTAAGTCGACGTTTTATTATCCGAAATTGTTTCCGATGATTTTTAATGAAGTTATACAATTACTTTGGATAGATTTGAGCTGTCCGGAGGTCAATTCAAGCAAGAAGGCTATTTTGGAATATCAGCATAACTTCAAAAAGGTACCTCGGGAGATCTCCTTGTTGAGCATTTACATTTGGGTTTACGAGGCGATACTTCGGGAGCGCCCCTATTGTTCGCCCATGTTGTTTTCCTCTATTTGCTGTGCTGTTACTTTTCTGTAAATTTTTTGTCGTTCACTTCTCAGTCATTTCATTAAATTATTATGTCTTCTGCCTTGTGAATTATCCGTACATTTGTGCTATGAAATGTGGGCGTAAGGTGCCGTGAGTAAAAAGGATGATAATATGGGCGCGTGAGCTGTCCGTGCGGTTATGATAGAGATATGGGCACGAGGTGCCGTGAAAATATGAAATTGGGCTGAGACCCGTAATTTTTATAATTTTGAAATGAGGTGTCACATGGTGACTTTTATTTGAAGAATTTTATTTGAAAGACATTTATTTGAAGAATTATATTGGAAAGATACTTATTTGAAAGGATTATATTCAACAGATATTTATTTGAAGAATCTATATTCGAAAGATATTTTATTTGAAAGGATTATATTCGAAAGAGTTTATTTGAAAGAACTATATTTGAAAGGTTTTATTTGAAGGAATTATATTCGAAAGATATTTTATTTGAACGGATTATATTCGAAAGAGTTTATTTGAAAGAAGTATATTTGAAAGGTTTTATTTGAAGGAATTATATTCGAAAGATATTTTATTTGAACGGATTATATTCGAAAGAGTTTATTTGAAAGAAGTATATTTGAAAGGTTTTATTTGAAGAATTATATTTGAAAGATATTTATTTGAGAAATTATATTTGAAAGACATTTATTTGAGGAATAATATTCGAAAGATATTTTATTTGGAAGAATTATATCTGTAAGATATTTATTAGAAAGGATTATATTCTTAAGATTTCTATTCAAAAAAAAAAAAAAACTTGTAGATAAAAGATTTATATTTTGAAGGACTTGTTTAATTGGTTGTGCTTGTGTTCATTATTCGTTTGGGCAATCTATTGTGTTCTTGCTACTTTACTGTTTATATCACTAGTTGACTATTGTTGCTATCACTACTATTTGTCTTGCTATTATTTTTGTATTCTATGTTGCACAGTTTATTTGACTAGTGAGTGTCTTGACAGTACCTCATCACTACTCCACCGAGGTTAGTTTGATACTTAATGGGTACCAACTGTGGTGTACTCATACTACACTTTTGCACATTTTTGCGCAGAACTAGGTATTGAAGATATCGGATTCGCGCAGAGATTAGAGTGTGATTGCAAGGATTCAGAGTAGGGCTGCTTGGTTGTCACAGTCCCTTGGAGTCTTTCTATTTTGTTGTACTGTCAACTCTTATTCGAACAGTGTTGTATATTTGATCCTTGAGAATATTGCATGTATTCAGTTAGAGTTCGTTACTCAATACTACTAGTCTTGGGAGGTTGTTTAAATATTTCCGTTGTTGTTTCAACACTTGTATGAAATTAATTGTTTCAAGAAACAAAAATGGCTTGCATTGTAATTGTAATTGGCTTACCTACTCTTAGAGACTAAGTGCCATCACGACGCCTGTGGTGGGATTTTGGGTCGTGACAATATTAATATAATAATGTGTTTCAAGATATTGTATTATAATACTATTATATAAAACAAACGCATAAAGAAAAAATCAAAATGATTATATAATACACATGCATAAAGGAAAGTTAAAGAAATTCAAGATACTATACTATTCTGCTTTTATTAAAGGAAATTCAAATAGTGTACCAATTAAATATAGCTAATACAACAAAAAAATATTCCAACTAACATATGATATCAGTATAGTATATAGCTATACCAACATGATATACAATTGTACGCAGAGAGTTTAAAAAAGATTTTTTTATTCAATTATTAAACTGAAATAATATTAGTAAATTATATACTGTTAAATTATATATCAGATACTAAATACTATACAATAAATCAAAATAATATCTTGCATTCTTCATTCAACATTATACTATTATATTATACTATGTACTATAACATTATACTGTTGTAATTAATTATACACCAAAATGGTATATAATATATCATTTTGTTATACAGTATAAATTCGTCTTTTTCGCTAATTCAACTCAAAATTCTTAAATCTACTTTAAAATCTCCACCAAATTGATTCAAAATATAACCACAACCTCCAATTATTATTCAAGCACACTCCAATCATAATTGGACCGAAATAACTACAAATTCAACAAACTCAATTAATGAATTTCAACCTTCAAGTTCCTTCAACGATGGATTTAATTTTCTCACAATAAAATCTTCGAAAATTAGCATTAACATCATAATCTACATATCAAAGAATAATACCCAGTAAATTCCAACAACAAACACTTCAAACACACAAGAAAATTCAAATCTTACTTAGATAGTACATATTATTTTTTGTTTTACTTTTAGGAGTTAAAATGAATTATGGAGCACAAATAAAAAAATGAGTGATAATAGCAAGAAAAAGGTACAATACAAACAACATACAAATGCTATCTCTTTTGTGATTGAACTTCCGATTGAGAATTGTAATTTTTCGTGGAGTAAAAGAGGAAAATTAATTTTGAAATTTCTAAAAAGTGTTTGATGCTTCTCTTTGAGAAATGGGTAGCGGCAGCAACGAGAATTGATGAGGAGATAAAAAAGGAAAGCTAATTATGTATTAAGCTGGGCGAGTAATTAGTTGAAATAGAATAGGTATTTGATGTAATTACTTTTTAAATGGATAATTACGGGTAATTATTTTTGATTAGGTAGATATATAGGGTAGTTTTCCCTAATTATAAGGGTATTTTCGCAACTGACTCATATTATAGGGGAGGGGGTGTGAGGCAGGTGGCCGCTTCACGAGAGGCTTACTTGTGAAGTTTCAATCAATTTGTATAAGCGTGTACCATAACTTACTTCAATTGTTACCAGTTAAAACAAAATCATGGTTTATTTAAACACGAACAACTCAAAAGATGCAAAATTATAAAAAAAGGTACAGATTATTTTTTAATATTAAATAGCTCCATTAATATCAGAGTAAGTTATAAGAAGGACAAACCCTTAAATCTTTTATTAGCTTCTGGGAAAAAGGAGCAGGAATATGCATGGCTGTCGTAGATGATCGAGTTTGTAAATTGATGAAGCAGAGATTCACAGATCAAAAACAAACAAATCCTGCACATACAACAAGAACAGACCACAAGAATACACAGGCAGATGCTTATGCTTTCCAAAGGATTTTCATGGTGATTGTAACCATTTCTCTATATAAATATTCTTACCTAAATGCCGATTGTCGGGGCACATTTTCTCAAAGATAGGAAAATCACATAAACTAACTAGACTGGCCACAGGAATTGAGGGTCACTTACTATATTAGCCCTCTCCTGTACAATATATTTTCTTCAAATTATACTGTTGTTTACCCTGAAAAATGGATAACAATTGAATTTATATGTGATATTAAGGATATGCGGATTAATTCAATACTAATGATAAATAACGTTAGATTAAACGGATAAAGGATGTGATAATTTGTCAAACCAATTAAGGGGAATGATCCCGGACTCAGTAACAGTTTAATAAAATATCTGCCTTCGACCCCGGGCTCACAATAATGAAGAACTGATGAACAAAAGTAAGAACTTTGAATAATAGAGAAAACAAGAGTATATTTTCTTGATATGCATATTACAATGTGTTTGTGAATAATAATCTTTTCCCTTTATATAGTAGGGGAGTTTTACCCTAAGTACAATTCTAAAAAAGGTAAAAATCTTCCGTTACGCCAATTACTGATACGAGTCGAGATTCGTTCCGTGATATCCAGTTGGGTACAGATATCACAACACTTTGTTAGTCGTGTGCAGCTACTCGGTGATGCCCTCCGAAGTCTCAACCCTTAAATCGGACCTCGAGGATATGGCCTCGATATCCCCGAGGGTAGGTGTTTGCCCGATCCTTGATATGAAGGGTTCTTCATTCTAACTCCGATACGTTACGGTCATCTTCCCACTTCGCTCGACTCACCGGGAAGTCGAGTCATGCGATGGGCTCGGTTTTACCTATACACAGATAGTCTTCTCGTTTCTCATAGAGTAGGATAGCAGAAACGATAGGAAATGATGGATGGCTCTGGTTCCTTTCTTCGTAACTTATGACAGAGAACCGAAACGTCCCATCAATCGCGTCGTTCTAACTTCGGACCCATGTCGCTTAGCGGCAGGTTGCCTCCGAATGCGAAGCGTCGGTTGTTTCCCTATAAAAGCCTCCTTCTTTTTTTCTTTTTCTTCTTTACGATCAAACCACTAACTTCGAGCCATTAACCATTATCAAAACCTTCGTCACACCCTCAAATCTTCAAATCTTCATTCCTGTTCTTTCAATCTTCACAGCAATATCCAGATTTCTACCAAAAACTTCTTCAAATCTTCATACCCTGTTCTTCATCTTCAAAACCCATTTCTCCAAAGCTTTTATTCATCAAATTTTCAAACTTTCTCTCAAATGACAATGGCAAAAACATCGAAAACCGTTCCTCAACAAGTTACTTCTTAATCTTCTCAGCCTGCCGCTGGTACTGAAGCAGTCGCCCCTGAGGTGGTGGCCCTCGAAGCGGCTTCTCCTGTTGCGGCTGTTAACGAACAGGCCCCCGAGCCTCCTTTGTCGGCGTTTATCCCCGGGGGCTAATCGATTGCTGACGATTTCGAGGTCGAGAAGCCCTCGCGCAAACAGGACCGGGGTGAAGGGGTCTCGAGATATATATGTTCGGTGATCGAGGACATTCTTCCCATAGTTCGTAAGGACTGCGGTTGGGAAGGCAAGGATGTGCTAGCCCCCGGGCTCGAGGACGCTGTTACTACCCATGTGAAAGGGTACTTAAGTGTTTACACTTATCCTTTCACATTGGGCTCGGTGGACTCGATCATCCTGGAATTTTGCAAGAGGTACGAAGAGTGCCTCGGGCAGATCCATCCGTCACTGTGGAGGATCGTGACCCTCCTTCGTTACATCGTGAACAAGACCGAATAACGTTGGTTCACAATCGACTACCTACTCCGATTATACAGTCCCCAGATGTTTTCAGGGGGGCTGATCATGCTTACACGAGGGCCAGCAAGACCCTCTTCTCCAGTATCGATGAAGACCGAGACCGTGGCTGGTAGGTACACTTCGTCTGAGTGAAGACCGAGGATTTGATCCCCCTAGAATACATGCCATTCCCTGAGGAATGGAATGCGTCTCATAAGTGCAACTCCTTCATCAAATTTTCTTCTTCTTTTATTTCGATCTTCTCATTTATGTTTGTAGCTATGCAGCTGTTGCCCGGGTTCCGAATGTGGTCCCCCGATTAAAGGAATGGATCAAGGGCATCTGCACTCAGATGTCCTACTTCGAGCGCACGTGGCGGGGACTTTCAAAGGGCTGATGGGAGGCCCGTTTTCACGGTAAGGTCTCTTTCCGAATAGCCAACATTACGTCTCCGTTTTATATTACACTAATCCCTCTTCTTTATCATTGTAGGTTTGCCTAAGACCACTGAACTTAGGCCTTCGGAAGGGGACGAAGATGTGCCCCTACCCATTGATCCCTCCGTTGCTGCCACGGAGGGAAAGAAGAAAAGAAAAAGAAAGCCCTCGGGCTCCCCGAGCTCCGAGGCACAAAAACCGAGGAAGTGGGTGCTCCGCAAGCCCAGGAGGGGCTCCAGCTCCTGTGTGCCTGCCTTCGACTCCCTCCTTAAGCTTAGTGACGAGCCGGAGGAGGAATATGTCTTCATAACTCACGGGACGACCACCTTTCTCGGGGATTGGGAGGCATCCGAGTGGGAGACTCGCGAGACCAACCCCTCTCCAACTCAGAAAGCCGGCGCGGATCCCCAGGGTGAAACTTCCCAGGATGTCGTTTCTGCACCGAAGGAAGTGCCTATTACAATTGAGATCTCGGGGATGCCCTCTTATACTAAGTCTATGCTCGAAGAAGCCTAAGCAAGGAAGGAGAAATCTAACGAAGGGGCTCATGGCGTGGACGATCCCCTTTGTTCCTTTTTTGACGGCGTGGACTCATTTGTCTTGGACTCGTCTGTCATGGCAGACTTTTCCTAGCTGGGCGACTTGGAAGTGCCGAGAAATGATCCGTCTTTCAGAGGTCGGAGGGCTAAACTCGACCCCAAAGTTAGTCAACCAGTTTCTCACCCCGAGTGCGGACCCATGCCGTAAGAGGTCGATAATCATCACTGTCTCGGAGGATGCCCGAGTTCTTTTTACTCCCTTGGGGGTAGCGAGCCACCTTCGATGCCTGGTGACCAAAGAAGACCAAGCGAAAATGAACGAGGTGGACGTACCGTGCTTGTTCAACGAGGTGCAACATGCACTGAATCGGGTAAGGCATCATTACGCTCTTTCGACCTTTGACTTAGTCCCTTAAATTTCTCATATCTTCTTTCTTTTACCCTTTCACAGGCCTCGGTACTTCATCACGAAAGCTTTCTTCAGTACCGGATCGAGGTTAACTAGCTAGAGCCTGAGGTCAAGGAGCTTGCCGAGAAAAGAGACATGTGTAAGCTTCTCAGTGAGTAACATAAAGGGGTTGTCAAGATCTCCAGGCCAAGCTGGATGCGGCTTAGAAGGAGCATGCCGACTTAGCCGAAAAGGTAAACATTTTCGAATTTAGCAATGAAAATTTAGCCATGGCGACTAATGACCAAACATCACAGGTTCAGCAGAAGATTGACCGGATCGACCAACTCCGAGCTGAAATGAATGAGGTTCAAGCCATGGCCAATGTTTAGAAGGGAAAAATGGACCGGCTAGCTTCGGAGAAGGAGACGCCCAGGTATAGCTGGCATTGGTAGAAGTTCAACTCCGAGTGGAAAAAGAGAATACCGATGCATGGGCTTGACAAAACGAGGACCTTCAAGCTCAACTGGGCTTGGCCATTGCTGAACATGATGCCATTGGAAAGGAGCTTGAAATAATGCGGTCCAAGTCGGAAGCAACCAGGGCTGATGCTGAAGAGATGGTGGCCCAGAATAGGGCTGATGTCGAAGTAGCCAAGGCTCGCCTGAAAACTACCGCCGAGTACGTAAGGCGGCTATCTCGGAGAGAGACCCTCAAAGAGATCCATGCCCGAGGCTCCGACCTGTCGGTCGAGATCGAGGAGGTGAAAAGGCTCAAGGTCGAGGCCAAGAAGCTAGCTAAACCCGCGGATGAAGAAGGCTATGAGGGCTTCGACGAACCTGAAGATGAAGAAGGCCCCGATGGTTCTGGTGACGAGGCGAGTTCTGGTGAAGATCAGACATAAGTGCCTTAAGAATTTTCGTTTTTGTTTTTGCATTTTGTAGCCGGTTTCATTAGCCTTTGTAAAGACATTCTAGAATGTATATATGAAGTTTTTTTTTTTCCTTTTGGTAATTTTCAAGTCTATTTACCTTTAGCATCCTTTTTTACAATTTCAAAGATTTCAAATGCCTTAGCATGGAATAAAACATAGTAATAAGTTGTTTTTTTGGAGGTCCAAACAAGACTTCTCCTTAATACAAGTTTTGCTTGAAACTTACGGGGGCTCGGAGTAACCGGAAGCTTTCCTCAAGACGCTTGTTTAAATGTTTTTTAGATTATTATTTTGCCGAGGGTAACCTTTGAACATGTTTGGAATTTTGTTGAAGGCCTTATGTTTTGATTACGGGTTTCGAACGTCTCCAAACTGTTTTTAGGGTGGCCGTAGCTTTTTAGGTTTGGGCACTGCCTAATAAGTTTCGTGCCTCTGGGTTTCGATAACCCGAGTCATCTGAAGTTTTCCAAGACGGCAGTCCCCGAGTGGGGTTAGCCCTTTGGGCTCGGATAGGGGTGGCCCTTAGGCTCAATAATTCTCCATTAGGAGTAGCTCTTAGGCTCGATACTTTTAAGAAGCAAAAAATGTTTGGTAGCAAAGTAGAAACTTTCTTTCATTTTTGTGCATAACGTACAAGATTGTAAAAGCTCGTATTGCAGCCGGTGTGACCTACTCGAGCATAGTTTATTTGACTGTTTAGCCCTTACAATGAATCCTAACCACCGAGCCTAGACTGTTCGAGCATAGAGTTTCCTTCCTTGCTAATAATCATGACCTGTGGGTGATGGCCCACAGTATTCGAGGTCGATCTTCAAATGGACTCCGATACTGTTGATGTGACCATTGACTTTGATTTAAAATCGGTCTTTGACTCTAAGTTAGCATGATTTATTGTTGCCTCGTTAAAAACCTTGCTGGAAAACCCATTTGGGACAAAACCAGTTCAAGGGAAAAAGAGTGCAATGCGTGCTTTCAGGCCTAATCAGCTACATTCTCCTTCGGCTGTTGCCTGCAAGTGTTAACCAAAATAAAAGAAAACGAATAACGGCGTACCTTAGCAGTATCGTATTAAGTGGGTCACGTTATAGTTGTTTGGTAGCTGTGTGTTGTTTCCCATTCCGAGACCTTTACTGGTAATCCTGATGACTCAATACGGACCTTCCCAATTCGGGTGTTCTATGTTACTCTTCTTAATACCAAGTCCTCGATGTTGAAATGTCGGAGGTTGGCTCTTCGGTTGTAATATCTTTCTATCCGCTGTTTTTGGGCGGCCAGCCGGATTAGAGTGGCCTCGCGCTTCTTATCCAGTAGTTCTAGGATTGTGCTCATGGCCTCGCCCTTAGATTCTTCGGTTGCATACTGGAACCTGAGGCGCGGTTCTCCCATATCGACTGGTATTAGTGCTTCGGCACCGTAGACCAACGATAACGGGGTGGCCTCGGTACTGGATTTTGAGGTTGTGCGATATGCCCAGAAGACTTCGGGCAGGATTTCCTTGCATTTCCCTTTGGCATCGGCCAACCTTTTCTCAAGTTTTTGAAGGATTATTTTGTTCGTCGACTCCGCCTGCCCGTTCCCACTAGGGTGATGGGGTGTTGACAAGATCTTCTTGATCTTATGGTCCTCGAAAAATTTGCTTAATTTGCTGCCAATGAATTACTTCCTGTTATCACATACTATCTCGGTCGATATATTGAACCGGTATATGATGTGGTCCCAAATGAAGTCAATGGATTCTTTTTCCCGGACCTTCTCGAATGCTTGAGCTTAAACTCATTTAGAAAACTAGTCAGTCATAAATAGTATAAATTGAGCCTTATCGGGTGCCCATGGTAGGGGACCGACGATGTTCGTTCTCCACTTCATGAATGGCCAGGAAAATAGGACCGAGTGTAGTAACTCCTCGGGCTGATGGATCATTGGCGCGTGCCTCTAACAGCCATCGAATTTTCACATAGAACTCTTTCGCATCTTTCTCCACGTCGATCTAGTAATAGCCGGCTCTGATTATCTTACGAACCAACATTCTGCCCCTGAATGATTTTCGCAGGTGCCTTCGTGAACTTCCCTCAAAACATATTTGGTGTCTCCCGACCCCAAGCATATTGCAAGCGGGCCATCGAACATTCTTCTGAACATAGTATTGTCTTCGGACATGCTAAACATGGCCGCCTTCGTGCGCGGAGTTCTCGATTCTTTGGGATCCGAGGGAAGCTTCCCGGTCTTCAAGTAATCTATATACTTGTTTCTCCAGTCCCAGGTTAAACTTGTCGAGTTTATCTCGGCATGGCGTTCTTCCACTACAAATTTCATGAGTTGTACGATCGTTTCTGAGCTGAATTCATCGTCATCAACCGATGACCCCAAGTTATCTAGAGCATCGGCTTCGCTATTTTGATCCCAAGGCACGTGTTGTAGAGTCCATTCCTTAAATCAATGTAGCATTACCTGTAGTTTATCCAAGTATCTTCGCATTCGCTCCTCTTTCACTTCGAATGCCCCACTGACTTGATTTACCATAAGGAGGGAATCGCATTTAGCTTCGATCACTTCGGCCCCCAGGTTCTTAGTCAATTCGAGACCTGCAATCATGGCCTCATACTCGGCCTCATTGTTAGTCAATTTAACATTTCGAATAGATTGCCTAACTACGTTACCCGTGGGCGGCTTCAACACAATGCCGAGTCTGGACCGCTTTGCGTTCGAGGCACCATCCATAAAGAGGGTCCAGATCCTCGAGGATGTCCCCGAGGTTAACAACAATTCCTTTTCGACTTTGGGTATTACAGCCGGTGTGAAGTCTTCCATGAAGTCTACCAAAAATTTAGATTTGATGGCGGTTCGGGGTCGATATTTAATATCGTACCCGCTAATTTCCACGGCCCATTTGGCCAACCGTCCCAAGAGCTCGGGTTTGCGCATTATGTTCCTCAATAGGTAAGTAGTTATGACACATATGGGATGGCATTGAAAATATGGCTTTTACTTCCTGGAGACGCTTAGCAAAGCAAGCGCCAATTTCTCCAGGTGAGGATACCTTGTTTTGGCCTCGCCTAGAGTCCTGCTAACATAATATATAGGAAATTGCGTACCTTCCTTCTCCCGGACAAAGACTCCACTTACTGCTATCTCGGATACTGCTAAGTACAGGTACAACTGCTCGTCTGCCTTCGCAGTATGAAGCAAAGGTGGACTTGAAAGGTACCGTTTGAGTTCTTTCAAAGCTTGCTGGTACTCCAGGGTCCACGAAAAGTTATTTTTCTTTTTCAACAATGAGAAGAATCGATGGCTCTTATCACATGACCTTGATATGAACCGACCCTGGGTAGCTATACGCCCCGTCAACCTTTGAACGGCCTTGACATTGTCCACTATAGTGATGTCTTCTATAGCTTTGGTTTTGTAAGAATTGATCTCGATTCTCCAGATGGACACCATGAATCCAGGGAACTTCGCGGACCCGACCCCGAATGCACATTTCTCCGGATTCAGCTTCATATTGTACTTCTTCAGTATGTTGAATGTTTCCTGCAATTGTTTCAAATGGTCCTCTGTTCACAAGGACTTAACTAACATGTCGTCAATGTAAACCTCCATTGGTTTTCCTATTTGTTCTTCGAACATCTAGTTTACTAGGCACTGGTAAGTGGCATCGGCATTCCTTAGTCCGATGACATTACGTTATAACAATAGGTATTATATTTAGTGATGAAGGAAGTCTTTTCTTGGTCGCCCGGGTCCATCAGATCTGGTTGTACCCGGAATAGGCATCGAGAAAGTTGAGTATCTTGTGGCCAGCCGTCACATCGATCATGCGATCGATGTTAAGCAAAGGAAAAGAGTCTTTGTGACATGCCTTGTTCAAGTCTTTGTAGTCCACACACATTTTTAATTTATTTCCTTTTTTAGGCACTACAACTATGCTTGCTAACCAATCCGGTTACTTAACTTCCCAAGTGGAACCTATTTTAAGGAGTTTGGATACCTTGTCTTTGATGAATTCATGCTTGACTTCAGACTGAGGCCTCCTATTCTGTTTAACCGAGTGGAACTTCAGGTCCAAACTCAGCTTGTGAGTGGTTATTTCTAGCGGGATCCCTGTCATATCAATGTGGGACCAAGCGAAACAATCTATGTTAGCTATAAGGAATTCAATGAGTTTCTTCCTGAGCTCGGGAGTTAGCCTCGTGCCTTGGTATACCTTCCGATCAGTTAAGTGCTCGATAAATCTGACTTGCTCCAGCTCCTCAACCGTTGACTTGGTGGCATCGGAATCATCAGGTGCTATGAACGACCTAGGGACTCCATAATCATCATCCTCACCTGTCTCCTACTTTTCTGGTTCGGTCGGGTCCAGTATCGGTGATTGCTATTTGGTTTCTTCCTTGGTAGAAGAACTCGGGTTCTTTGATGTCGAGAGTGTGGATATCGGGGTCACCTCATCGACAAGGAACATTTCTTTGGCAGCTGGTTGTTCTCAAGTCTTGATCCCTCCAGGTGTGGGGAATTTCAATGCCTGATGTAGTATCGAGGGTACTGTCCTCTATTGTGAATCCTTGGCCTTCCGAATAGAGCATTGTATCTCATATCTCCTTCGATCATGTAGAAATGTGTTTCCTGAACATTTTCGGCGGTGTGTACCGGCAGGGTTATCTCCCCTTTATTAGTCCCGCATGCCATGATAAATCCATTTAAAACTTGGACTGCGTGCACTATTTGGTCTTGTAGACCCAGCTATTCCACGACCCTCAATCTAATGATATTGTATCCAACCCTAATCCAAAAGCCTTCATTACATCTCGAAAGAAGTCCTATTTGATCTCGAGCCGAGTGAGCTTATATTAGTGGCGATCTACATGAGGGGCAAGCCTATGGTACTTGAAGCTGTACTTGCGACATTCTCTTGAGAGAGATGAGTGAACCTTTAATAAATCTTTGGACTGAGTGCTAAAATTCCTAGGTGAGCTAGAAAAACAGAGAGTAGAAGAGGAGGAGTGTGGGATCCACAATGACCTACATGAGAGAGCGAGCATCCTTGATGAGTAAAGTTAACTCTTGATGCTCAAATGTCACTTTAGAACTATATGTGCATAAATGTTTAACTTGTCGCCTTGTCGATAATACATAAGTAGTTTGGGTAATTATTGGTCCCAACTGATGTTTGGATGGCACACCTTCGACTCGTTGAAATGATCCTTAACTTATGGAGGTGGGAACTAATTTATTTGCTTGAGGACAAGCAAAGACTTAAGTTTGGGGGAGTTGATAAGTGAGGATTTTGACTGCTTATTAACGCATTTTAGCTTAAGTTTTAGTCTAAAAGCATTGAATTGTGTTCTCGAAACTAATAAAATGTGCAAAAATTGCAGGAATGCTGGGCTAGGAATGCCACAAACAAGGAAGAAAAACCCAGCAGACATTTGTGCAAATTGCGGACCGCACATGAATTGTGCGGCTGCAAGAGCTGGGCTAGGATCCAAGATCAGAGAGTATGCAAATTTCCAAGTCCAGGGCCTCTAAGAATTGCGGACCGCACAAAAATTGTGCGGCTGCAGAAGAAGTGTCTTGCGACCGTAGGCATAATTGTGGGGACCACAGAAAGATGACTTACGACCGCAGACATAATTGTGCGGACCGCAGAAGATTGCCTCGCGGCTGCAGTTCAAAAATGTACGGCCGCAAAACTCAAATTCCTGCCAAGATGAAGAAATCTACGGACCGCACATGGAATTGTGCGGCCGCAGAACCTCCCTAGGGGCATTTTTGTTCGAGATTTTCAGACTTTATAAATAGAAGGGTTTCATGAAATTAAGTTAAGTTTTGATATCAGCAATTACTGTAGCTATTTTTCTTTGCCTCTTTTTGAAGTTTACTATATTTTGGTGTAATTTAGAATAGATTTTATTATTTTAAGCGTACATTTTGAGTTTAATTAGTCTTTCTTCTTTTTTTTCTTCAAACCCAAGCATGAGTAGCTAGATTTTTACTAGGGTTGCGACCCAACCCTAGTGTGTAAATCTTATGGGTATCTAATTTAGTTCTTGTGATTTGGTGTCTATTATTTAGCCTAGTTCATGCTTTAATTTGTGGATTTAATGATTGCAAACATTAGTTCATGCCTCTTTGACATAGTCTCTACCTGAGAAAGAGAGACTTAGTCTAGGAAAACTTAGCTAACAAGGAATTGGGTCAATCGAGATATTGATTAACCCAATTGAAGGGTTCAACCTAGAGATAGTAATAACCCGACTTGAGTTTTTATCAACTGTTTTGTTGATACCCATTTGGTCTTGAGAAAGCCAAATTGGGCAAAACCTCTCTCTGACCGAGAGGTATTGAGTGGGTAATTGAGAGTTGATAGCTATAATACACCCCCGTCAACAAAACAAGCATTAAGGTCTTTATCTCATTAGGCAAACACCTAGATAATCATCACAGCCCTAGGCTTTTTATCAATTTGAAAAACCTCAAAAATAATTATCCTAGTCTTCTTTCTTTATTTTGCAATCTTTAGTGTAAAATTAGAAAACAAATATTTTTGTGGAAGTGCAAATCAAGATAATTCAATCACGCATATTAAAATAAATACTCCTAACTCCCATCTTAGCTCCCTGTGGATTCAACCCCCACTCTTAGTTGGGTTACTATAACTGCCGTTTCATACCTTTTTAGAGGTGTGCATTTGGACTCGATCAATTTTTGGCACCATTGTCGGGGACTTAAAAACGGTGTTAGCTATATATTTGGGTGTGTTTTTGAAGTATCTTTTTTCCTTCCGTGTTACTAACTTGTTATAGAAATCGCAGGTACAACCATGGTAAACAATGAGCTCGAAAATATTGCTTTGGGGGATGTGGACATTGAGGATGATCAAGTGGATGAGGTTCCTCTTGAACCTCAAGCCAATAAAAAAGACCGAGTGCCTCATGACAATGTGCCCGTCCCACCCCCACCTCCACCACGAGCGGCTCCACACCACAATGAAGGATATACAAGTGCAATAGTCCCTCCCCGTATTCGGATGGGAAACTTTCAAATCACCAACGTGGTGCTCACTGTGCTACAGCAACGAGGTTTCTTCACCGGTGCTCCAAGTAAAAATGCATACAAATATTTGAAGGGGTTTGTGGACACTTGTTGGGGGAGCAAGAAAACTAATGTCTCCGAGGATGCATTGAGGCTAAGGCTTTTCCCTTCTCTCTACGGGAGAAAGCTTTAGATTTGTTGGAACGTTCTTGGGATGAGTTGGCGGAAAGGTTTATTTCAAAGTTCTTCTCTCCGGGCATATGGCTACACTTGGGGATGAGATTCTAGCATTCAAGCAAGATCCCAATGAATCACTACACGAGATATGGGAGCAATATAGAACAATGGTCAAGGAATTTCCTAACAACGATATGACAGAAACATGATTCAACAAACCTTCTATCGTGGGATTAACATGACCAACCAATGTGTGGTGAATCAACTTGCCGGTGGAAATTTTATGACTATGCCTTATACGGAGGCGTGTGAGATTTTAGATGAAATGGAGGAAACATCATCGTCGTGGCAATCCCGGGCTAATGTTCCACAAGGTGATCCCAACGTGATCCACCTTCACAAAGAGTTGCATGACCATGGACAAGCCATAGCCGAATTGACTACCACCACGAATCAACTAGCAAAGGCTCAGCTTCAACAAGTGCAAAATCCTAGGCAAGTCAATGCCATGGAGGGAGTAAACATGAAGGTGAACAAACGAAAAACCAAGGGTCCACAAGTGCAACAACGAGCGGACAATTTTGTGCAAGAAGATAGTGGATTTGATCAAGATGATTCTTACAATGACCAAGAAGAGGAGGTGCAATATGTGAAAAACTTTCAAGGGCAAAGAAACAACTTCCAAAGCTCAAGACAACAACAATGGCGACCTCAAAACAATCAAGGCAATTGGAATTCTTAAAACCAAGGAAATTGGAATGGTGGAAACAATCAAGGAAATTGGAATAGTGGCAACAATCAAGGGAATTGACATAACAATAATAATCAAGGAAATTGGGGAGGTAACAATCAAGGCGAATGGAACAATAATCAAGGGAATCGGGGTTGGGTTTTCAAAGGCTCCCGATTTATCAACAACCGAGCAGCCCGCCTCCTTATCCTTCCCATGGTCCTAGTTCTTCAAACAATGAGATGGGGCATATTGAGAACATGTTCAAGTAAATGATGGAAAATAATGCCGATTCGGATGCCCAACTTGCCACATAACACATCGATCTGCAATTTAGAAGTGCAAATGGAGAAAATCTCTCAAGCTCTCAATTCTCATCCTAAAGGGGCACTACCAAGTGATACGGTGGTGAACCCAAAGGGTGGGAACAACACGTGCATGCCATGGCCGTTACTACAAGAAGTGGAAGAGGTGGGATTGCACCCACCTCAAGTCAAAGGCAACTTGTGGATGATAAGCAAGTGGTACAAGAAGAAGAGGTCCTGAAGATGTGGTGCAACCAAATGATGAAGTTCAAATTGGTATTGATGATAATGTGGATGAGACTCAAGAGGATGTGAACCCGTCTAGGGATCATGTTCTTGACATACCGGAACCGATAGTGCAAAAAGCTAAGGTACCATTGCCTAAGCCTCTACCTCCATATCCTCAAAGACTTGCAAACCAAAATGGAGAGAATAAATTCAAAAAGTTCATTCAAATTATGAAGAGTCTCTTAATCAATGTGCCATTAGTTGAATCATTGGAACAAATATCCGGTTATGTTAAAGTTTATGAAAGATCTTGAGACAAAGAACCAGTCAATGAATTTTGAAACTGTCAAGGTCACTCATCAAGTGAGTGCAATTATGCATTCAGTGGCTCCTAAATTGGAAGATTCCGGTGCTTTCACAATTCCTTGTACAATTGGAAGTGCCGAGTTTGCTAAAGCTTTTTGTGATCTCGGGGCAAGTATCAATTTGATGTCCGATTAGGTTTTCAAGACATTGGAAATTGGGCAACCAAGACCCACATCTATAAGATTGCAAATGGCCAATCGTACAATGAAGAGACCTTTGAGAATGATTGAAGATGTCTTGGTTCGTGTTGATAAATTCATTCTTCCGCCGGATTTTATCATTGTGAAGTGGATTATGAGGTGCCGATTATTCTTGGAAGATATTTTCTTGCTACAGGGAAGGCTCTTTGTGATGTGGAAGCCAAAGAATTCACTTTCCGGGTGGGTGATAAAAAGTGGTATTTCATGTGTGCAAGTCCATGCGGCAACCGAATAGCAACGAGGTGCGTTGTTTTGTGGACTTGGTGACCAATGTTATTGTTGATGATACAAGTGTCACGATCAATGTTGGTGATATGTTGGAGGCCGTCTTGCTCAACTTTAATGATGACAAGATGGATAGATTCATGGAATGTGTGAATTCTTTGCAAGGAATGAGGTCATACAATTATGCACTCCGGAAACTATCTTTGGATCTTGAAAATGGGAAAACTCCTCCTACAAAGTCTTCCATTGAAGAACCTACTAACTTGGAATTGAATCCATTGCCATCACATCTTCGGTATGAATTTTTTGGCCCTTGTTCTACTTTATCGGTTATTCTTTCCTTTCATTGACTAACGTGCAGGTAGATTCTACATTGGTGGTACTACATAAGAGGAAGAAGGCTATTGGGTAGACATTGGCGGATATCGGGGAATAAGCCCCGCGTTTTGCATGCACAAGATCAAATTGGAGGAGGAAGCCAAACCATCTATTGAACATCAAAGGAGACTCAATGAGACTATGCACGAAGTTGTCAAAAAGGAGATTATCAAGTGGTTGGATGCCAGGGTTGTCTACCCCATTTCTGATAGTTCATGGACTTCTCCGGTTTAATGTGTCCCAAAGAAGAGGGGCATGAAAATGGTCACCAATGATAGAATGAGATGATTCCTACAAGGTGACCGGTTGGAGAGTGTGAATGGACTATCGCAAGCTCAACAAAGTCGCAAGGAAGGATCATTTTCCACTTCCCTTCCTAGACTAAATGCTTGATAGGTTGGCCGGCCATGCTTTCTATTCCTTTCTTGATGGGTATTCGAGCTACAACCAAATCTTTATTGCTCCGGAGGATTAAGAGAAAACAACCTTTACATGTCCCTATGGTACTTTCGAACTTTCAAGCGGATGCCCATTTGATTTGTTTATTGTACCGGCGACTTTTATAGGTATATGATGACCATCTTCATGGACATGGTGGAGGACAACCTTGAAGTTTTTATGGATGACCTCTCGGTGGTTGGAGATTCTTTTAATGATTGTCTTGCAAATTTGGATAAAGTGTTGGCAAGGTGTGAAGAAATGAATTTGGTGCTAAATTGGGAGAAGTGTCATTTAATGGTTCCACAAGATCTGAAAGAATGGAATTGAAATTGACAAAGCAAAGCTTGAGGTGATTTCTAAAATTTCACCTCCAACTTCGGTGAAAGGTGTGCGGTGTTTTACTAGCATTTCATCAAAGATTTCTCTAAGTTGGTGAACCCGTTGTGCAAGCTTCTTGAGAAAGATGCTAAGTTTAACTTCAATGATGATTGCATGAGAACCTTTGAATTGTTAAAGTTCAAGTTGACAACCACTCCCATTATCACCGCTCCTAATTGGAGTATCCCTTTTGAACTCATGTATGATGCTAGTGACATAGCGATTGGAGCTGTTTTGGGGAAACACATCAACAAGATTTTTCATCCGGTCTATTATGCTAGTAAGACCATGAATCGTGCCAAGTCGACTATACCGTTACAGAGAAAGAGCTCCTTGCCATTGTGTTTGCAATTGAGAAGTTCCGCCTGTACTTGATGGGTGCAAAAAGTTATTGTCCATACGGATCATGCGACACTTCGTTATCTTATGAGCAAGAAAGATTCCAAAGCTCGGTTGATGAGATGGGTACTGCTGTTGTAAGAGTTTGATATTGACTTCCAAGATAGAAAAGGAAGTGAAAATCAAGTGGGGGAACACTTGTCTCGTTTGGAGGAGGAGGGGAGGCTGATTGATGGCCTTGAAATCAATGATTCCTTCCCCGATAAGCAACTCTTGGCTATTTCAATGAAGGAGGTGCCATGATTCACGGATCTAGTAAATTTCCTTGTATGTGGAATCATCTCGGATGAGTTCTCTTCAAACCAAAGGAAGAAGCTCAAACGGGATTGTCAAGATTATTATTGGGATAAATCGTACCTTTTTCGGATTTGCACGGATGGGCTGATTAGAAGATGTGTACTAAAAGAAGAGCAAGGTGAAATTCTTAGGGCTTGTCATTCTTCGCCATATGATGGTCACTATGGTGGAGCAAGAACGGCGGCCAAAATGTTAAGTTGCGGTTTCTATTGGCCCACTCTTTAAAAGTATGCAAGTGATTTAGTGAAAAGATGTGATGAGTTTCAAAGGGCCGGTGGAATCTCGAAGAAAAATGAAATGCCTCTCACTACCATTTTGGAGATTGATATCTTTGATGTGTGGGGTATTGACTTCATGGGTCCTTTTGTGAGTTCCTGTGGAAACACCTACATCTTGGTCGCGATTTGTTATGTATCTAAATGGGTTGAGACCATTGCTCTACACAACAAAGAGGCGAGAAGTGTGGTGTCGTTCTTGAAGAAGAATATTTTCACAAGGATTGGTACTCCGAGGGCTATTATAAGCGATGGGGGGTCGCATTCTTGCAAAAAGGCTTTCGACACTTTACTTAGCAAGTATGGTGTTACTCATAAAGTCATGACTCCTTAACATCCACAAGCAAGAGGTCAAGTGGAAGTCTCCAACCGGGAGATAAAGAGTATTTTTTCCAAAACAGCGAATGCTAACCGGACGAATTGGTCCAAGAAGCTTGATGATGCATTATGGGCTTATCAGACGGCTTATAAGACACCTATCAGAATGTCGCCATACCGATTGGTGTTCGGAAAATCTTGTCATCTTCTAGTGGAACTTGAGCACAAATCCATGTGGCTCTAAAGAAGTTGAATCTTGATTGGGATGTAGCCACTAACTTGAGGGTTGCACATTTGAATGAATTGGATGAGTTCTGTTACCATGCATATGCAATTTCATCCTTGTACAAAGAAAAGATGAAACATCTTCATGAAAAATACATTTGGAACAAAGAGCTCAAGGCGGCGATCTTGTATTGTTGTTCAACTCACGGTTGAGGATGTTTCCTGGAAAGCTAAAGTCTAAATGGAGTGGTCCCTTTGAAATTATGGGTGTGACGCCCTTTGGTGCATTGGATTTGAAGAACAAAAACGATGAGGTATTCTGAGTCAATGGTCACCGGGTGAAGCAGTATTTGGGAAAAGTTAGTGATGGCCACGTCGTGGCGGTGATTCATTTCAACTGATGGTATTCTGGGTCGTGCCGCGACGTTAAATCAAGCGCTTCTTGGGAGGCAACCAATGTTTCTTTATCTTTTCTTTGTTTCTTTTGTAGTTAGGTGTTATTTTTATGTTAACTTGATTTGAAGTGTGCTACAGGGATGAGTGTGCTTTACAGGAATTATGGACAGAAATCTGGTCAAGTGTTGATAGAATTGCGGACCGCAAGTGCATTGTGCGGACCGCACAATTATGGTTGTTGCAGAAAAAGTGCTTTGCGGCCGCACAATTAACTTGCAGACCGCACAACTGGAAGATAGAAAATGACAACTCTCTGAAGTTGGTCCGTCAGAAAAATGGTCGATCTGCGGCCGCAACACAAAATTTGCGGTCCGCAACAAGTGATCTGCGGTCGCACACAAAAATTTGCGGACCGTAGACAAAATGATGTCTAAGCTTACTAGGTAATAGAGTGCGGTCCGCAATTAAAATTCTGTGGCCGCACTCACTCTTCTTTCCCTTAGAAAATCGATAAGTATAAATAGGGGACTAGGGTTAATGTTACCTTTTTCCCTCTTTGAGCAAACAAATCACAGTAATCTTCTAAAGTAATTGCTGAGTCTACCTGTGGATTCATACAACATCTGTGATCAATCACTCTTCACTCTCATTCATTTGGTATGTTTCACAATCATGATAATCTTTTTCTTTTAATTTTTAGATTTTTAGTCAAGTTTTAGGCCATTTGTCTGTTGAATTTAATTGTACATGGTAAATCTATAGTGGGTCAACTAGTACTTACTAATTGGGGACTGGGTAAATGTATTTTGATGATTTGATGCTATTACCATGTCACAATTTTTGTAAAGAAATTGCAAGCAGTAGGTAAAAATATTGATTGTTCGTAATTGTTTGAATCTTGCGGCTGCAAAAAAATTTGTACGGTCCGCAGAAGTTGAGTCTAGGGCGACTTTAGTTAAGCATGAGTTTGCGGCCACAAGAAAAATTGTGTGGACCGCGAAATTTCCATTGCGGCCGCAAAACAAAAATGTGCGGCCGCAAGAAAAAATGTCCGGTCCTCAGAAAACATATTGCGGTTGCACATCAGCCAATTCTCTGTCATCAGAGAGTTGGCATATTTGTGGTCTATGAGTTGCAGCCGCAATGAAAAATGTGCGGACCGCAATTTACATCTGCAGCCGCAAAAGAAAATTGTGCGGTCCGCAAGGCCCATTCTGCGTCCGCAATGAAAAATGTGCGGACAACAGATCCCTATCCTGCAAGCATGTTTCAATTGTGTTCCTCACTGTGTCTTCTGGGGTATTCTTACATTCATTGCATGTCTGAAACTGAATTGCAACTAAGAATCGCCCTTGTCTTGGTATAGAAAATGGTTCAATCTAGAGGCAGAGGCGACACTTCGAAAGAAAGGGGTGATCCTTCTCGGGGACGAGGGAAGAGACCCTTACCTAGTGCCCAACAACATAAAATCAGAAAGAAAACAACATTCAGGAGAGGGAGAGATGCAGACCTTTCCGAGACCAGTTTTTATGTCCCATCTAGGGACGTATCAAAGGGAAACTCAGCCTCTATTCAAGAACAACCGGCAGTACAATCCAAGCCGTCAGGGAGGTTTCAACTGAGGAACGAGCCGTCATCATCACACAGCACTTCCGAGGGTTTAGAAAGTGCTAGTCAGGATTCTGAGCCTTCCACTACACTTGTCCCTGAGGCACCAGAAACATCAGTTCAGGACATTCCCGATGATGGAAGAGGGGGAGATGCTATAGTTGCTGGCCTTGAAAGGTCGAAGAAGAAAGAGATATGGGAGGACATGTTTGTCAGCTTGGCCACCTTCTCCAGTTTCCGTGAATGGTGGCTAGTGAGGTCGCTCACTCTTGAGCGATAGTTTCAGTTGAAAGATCTGGAGAGGTATAACCATGCAGTATTGAGACAGTTTAGAGAATGCAAAGGGTGGATATGGTTTACCCAGAGCATGGTGGATGCTAAGGAGTACCTTGTTCGGGAATTCTACGACAATGTGGCACATATCAAGAAAGAGACAAAGGTGATGAAAGTGAGAAACCTCAAAGTGCGATTTGATCAGCACACATTGAACAAATACTTGGGATTTGATGATGTCGAGCCCACAGAGTACTTAGAGAAGTGTGCACTTGGGGATGCAGCACGTCCTTGGTTAGCAGAGATGCTAGCAGCTTCTGGGCCACCACCACCATGGATCACAGCGGGGGTTTCTATTCACAGAAACACTCTGAGCTTTAAGGCAAAGGGGTGGCAAATCTTTGTATGCAGCAGATTGGACCCATGCCAGAATGAGACTTATCTCCCAATCCCTCAGGCAGTTCTAGTTGCTTCCATCATGGCTGGGTACCCTATCAATGTGGGTGCCGTGATGTCGGCCAACATCTCTGTGATCGCTTGGCAAGCTGACACATCCTACTCGTATTCCAACACTATTATAGAGTATCTCACAGATGCAAGGGTAGAGCTGCGGGACTTTAACAGAAAGGTGCAGGTGAAGAAGCCTTTCTCATGGTACTCGCTGATGGATGCACACAACCCTAAGAGAAAGGGTCAGCCGTCTAACACCACAGGCCAGTCTGATGAGCCATCAGTGGTAGTTGCACAGGCAGTTGATGTTCCATCCACTTTGGCTGAGCCTTCATATAGTGTCGCAGCTATGCCTCCACCACCATCTTCAGTTCCTACTGCAGTTCCTGTCACAGGTTCCACCTCAGCATTGAAGCCGGTGCCCATGCCTACTACTCCACTTTCTGCGTTGCGAGTCTCCCAGATATTGGCGAGCCTCAACAACTAGATGCAGACAGCCACTGCAAAGCTATCTGACTTATCCAGTACTGTTGCAATACAGTCTTCTATTCTGGCACCTCAAGTTCCCCCGACTGTGGAAAAAACATTGAAGAAGCTCCTAGAGAACCAGAACAGTATCATGGCTAACCTATTACAACACGGGTCAGTTATCGAAGAGCTGGGCAAAGAAGTCAAGAAAATGAGAAAGCCCCAGGCTAGCAAGAAATCAGTGGACAAGCTCCGGTGCTGCAGCCGGAGATATCCCTTTCGACATGCTGATTGACCCACACCCTTCAGGCCCAGATCCTGCAGCACCATCAGCACCAGTAGAACCAGCTGGCCAGTCTGAGGAGCCAGACTCCGCTGCCGACACTGCCGAGGCAGTGTGTCAAATGTTTACCAACCCAGTCACTCCTAGAGTTGAGGATGATGAGATCCAGTTGAAAGAGACTGAGGGTGGTAACATTGCTGGGGACACAGAGATGTCCAAGCAGCCATAGAGAGTCTTTTTCACTCTTTCCCTTTCGTTACTCTTATCTTTTTAAGCATTAGGAACAATTCTTATTTTAATTTGGGGGGGGGGGG